>JACEEZ010024417.1:72500-87500 GCA_016584305.1 Chionoecetes opilio | reverse complement strand
AGGAAAATACAAAGTTGCGGGCGGTAAAGAAGAGGGAACTGACGAGACCTGTTATCGGCACCGGCAGGACACAACGCTAATGAAGGAGGTTAATCCTTATACTGTTTGTTCATGTGTCAACCCTTAAGTGCACCTCCTCGGCCACCCACTCCTCCTTGCGGGATCTGCCTGCCTGATGAATCTCTTAGTTGCGTATAGGCTGCTTGCGTGCATGATAATTCCTTTCTCTTTTTAGCCGAAGAAATGGATGTGTCACTGTATCTATTGGATGAATGAGGTGAAGGAGCTCTTAAACTCGCACACACACACACACACACACACACACACACACACACACACACACACACACACACACACACACACACACACACACACACACACACACACACACACACACACACACAGAGACAGACAAACAGACACACACACACACACATGCTCTCTCTCTCTCCTCTCTCTCTCTCTCTCTCTCTCTCCGTCCTGTCACTGTGGAATGCGTCGTGCAGACAGTAAGTACGTGCTTGTACATCTCCGTGCACTCTGCTTAACGTACCACTACTACATGCTCGTACTATAAATGTTCAGCGTATTGGTATAAAGAAAAGAAACATGCATAAAATATCTATAAATATACCAAAATATGAGGTGTTCTTTTCATACGTATTTCACAGTAACTCCTTTTCTGCGCTCAGCTTACGCCCTCTCCGTTGAGCTAACCCTTATCAGCTAGCTCCTTGAGGCCCAGATCGTAATTTCCATTGTAATTTGGCTACCATTAGACGATTTTTAGTGAATATGAGCAATGCTTTTTAGATATGACCTGCTTAGTATCCTTCTCGACTAACTAATTTGGTATATTCAGTTACTTTTCGTAATTGTATAGCTCTACAACCGACGATTTTATATACTATATATATAGCAAAGGAAAGATCTGGGCGCGAAGGGACTAACTAGTGTCCATGAGAACGAAGGTAATTGAACGAGCCATTCCTATCATGACCACATACACCACACGTCTTATGGTCTGTACAGTGGCAGTGATGATGACGATGATGATAACACGATGCCCATATTTCTAAGGGTTAACTAGCGCACCCTACACACCACAGGAGATTATTATTACTCCTAAATTACATGTAAAGTATGGTTATGTTAGAGTTACATGGCGGATTACCCACACACACACACACACACACACACACACACACACACACACACACACACACACACACAATCAGCAACTATAGCTACTACTACTTAATAAGGCTAGTTAGGAATGAATGAGTGATTCTTTTCATTCTTTTTCAACCTGTGGGGAACATTTACTAATTGCAAACCAGTCTCAACCAAGAAAGATGATATGATGACAGGCTGCTTTTCGGACCCACAGCATGAGTTAACGGGGCAATATGCATATGTATACAAAAAAGTTAATGGAGTAGTATGCATATGTGTGTAAAAGTTAGCGAAATAATATGCATATACCTGTATACTGGACTTGCTACTCAGTTTGGGCTATTTCCAGTGGAGGCCAGTTTTACGATTCCTGACATTTTCGAACATCACTCCCATCTCCCTTCCTATGGTTTATCAGTATAAATGATATACCATTATCTTCGTAAATGTTTGTTCTATAATATTATCAAATAAAAAACAGTAAAATATACTAAAGAAATTCCATTATGCGAGGGTGAAGAAATATGCATGAACTTAATATTCACTTAAACTCTTCGCCATTTAATATTTTGCGTAAAAACTTTTTACATGAAACGTATCAATAGAAGCAGAATGTTATTAGCTTTCCATTGATAATTTTTTTTCTTCTGATAAATGAATTAGTACTGTGCATAAATTAGCGTTAACTAAATATATAACATCATCAATCGGGAAAATTACCCGATTGATGATGTAATTGTTTTAGTTTACGCTAATTTATGCATGGTTCTAACTCATTTATCAGAAAACAAAATATATCAATGGAAAGCTAATAAAATTCCGCTTTTATTGATACGTTTCATGTAAAATATTTTCACGCAAAATATTAAATGGTGAAGAGTTAAGTGAATATTAAGTTCATGCATATTTCTTCAGAGTCTCATAATGGCATTTCTTTAGGGTATTTCACAGTTTTTTATTTGATAATATTATAGAACAAACATTTACGAAGATAACGGTATATCATTTATACTGATAAACCATAGTCTACTGAATTCATGGAACACTTTTTTACTTGCCGATCCGATTGAGGATGTTATATTTTTAGTTAACTCTAATTTATGCATGGTTCTAATTCATTTATCAGAAAACGAAATATATCAATGGAAAGCTAATGAAAATCCGCTTCTATTGCTATGTTTCATGTAAAAAGTTTTTTCGCAAAATATTAAATGGCGAAGAGTTTAAGTGAATATTGAGTTAATGCATATTTCTTCACTCTCTCATAATGACATTTCTTTAGTGTGTTTTACTGTTTTTTATTTGATAATATTATAGAACAAACATTTACGAAGATAACGGTATGTCATTTATACTGATAAACCATAGGAAGGGAAATGGGAGTGATGTTCGAAAATGTCAGGAATCGCAAAACTGGCCTCCACTGGTCATGGGTGGTTTGGCGCGGGGGAGTAGCAAGTCCAGTATAGAGTAGTCTTTGCATATACATAACAGTTATATATGCATATATATATATATATATATATATATATATATATATATATATATATATATATATATATATATAAAAAGTTGGTACAAAAATATGTATAAAATATGTATAAAAAAGTTGGCTTGGCAGTATGCATATTTTATTTTATATTTTTTTATTATTTTATATATATATATATATATATACATATATGCCTATAGCGCCTGTAGGCAGTGGTGACCCAGGGCTCTGGAGGTTCACTTGAGGGCTGTGATGGTGGGCCCTCGCCCGTGGTGGCGCAGGCAGGATTCTTATAGTGACGCCTGTGATTAGAGGCTCATGCCGCCCCCCTGTGTCCTCCGATGCACTCGCAATCGAAGGTAGAGTTGATGGGCAGGGCATGTGGGTGTTCTTAGGCCACTCGACGGTGCAGAAAGGTTTTGGTTTTCTTCGGGGATCGAACTCGGGTCACCGAGAACGCCAGTCGGAGACGCTAACCACTCCGCTACCGCCTCTCCCAATATGTATAGAAAGCCCCGAGTTAAAGTTAAAGGGCTTCCTGGCAGGTGTCCATGCAAGGGAAGACTTATACGAGGTACCTCACAGACACCTCACTATATATAAGCGGCTTTATGTATGTGATACCACCGAGAACTTTGTGGCTTGGTAGTATTCGCGGGAGGAAGGAGAAACCATAGATACCAACCAGTCGAACCCGGTATGACGGTATTAGAAGATCCGGCGTTACGGTTGGTCCTACGCATGGGCAGACCTTGGTGTTTTTAAATCAAACCTATCTAACCAAACCTACCTTACCTAACCTACCTATCTAACCTACCTAATCTACCTAACCTATCTAACCAAACCTGCCTTACCTAACCTATCTAACCTAACCTACCTAACCTAAACCTAACCTAATTCACCTAACATAAAATAACCTAAAATACCGCCCTAGAGCGTGATGATATGGTCCGAGTGACAGCCCGCGTCGTCTGTTTGTTTACGTGCACCGAGTTCTGCACATACTAAGGACCAACCGTCACGGCGGATCTTCTATACCGCCACACCGGGCTGTTCTGTAGGAAGGACTGTGCTGTTCCGAGGCACATGAACACGAATGATGCGACGCGTAACACAACTATCTCCTCCTCCTCGTTCTCTTCTTCCTCCTCTCCAGCCAAGTGTTTTTATCTTCACACAATCACACGTTCCTCTCGCCAGATTTAATTCCAGCGCGCCTGTTACATCCGATACTCTTTTTTCGCCGATTACGATCTTCACGGCCCCACTGCACTCCCAAGTTAGGACGAGGCGTACCTACTTGTTTTTTATAGGTATAAGCAGCTCGACTAGGATCAGAATCTCTCTCTCTCTCTCTCTCTCTCTCTCTCTCTCTCTCTCTCTCTCTCTCTCTCTCTCTCTCTCTCTCTCTCTCTCTCTCTCTCTCTCTCTCTCTCTCTCTCTCTCTCTCTCTCTCTCTCTCTCTCTCCCTCTCTCTCTCTCTTGTCATCTGTCTCTTGTCATCTGTCTCTCTCTCTCTCTCTCTCTCTCTCTCTCTCTCTCTCTCTCTCTCTCTCTCTCTCTCTCTCTCTCTCTCTCTCTCTCTCTCTCTCTCTCTCTCTCTCTCTCTCTCTGACCCATGCCTCCTTCACCATTTATCAAGGGGGCGCTGCACGATAAGTCTACATGTACCGTTCCTGAAGGTAGAGATAACACCTGCCTCTGCCACCTTAACCACCCCAACCTCACCCTTACGCCTTTATTAATGCCAGTCACTGATCGATCACCTGTAGGGCGGTGGGTGAGTGGGACAAGGAGGCAGAGGTGATAGAAGGAAAGGGGGGAAGGGAGGAGGTAGTGGAGGTAGTAAGGGAGGGCCGCTTAAGAGGGAGGTAGGGAAGCTTTCTTACTCTTCACTGCACTAGAAGAATACAAACAACATCCTTCTTCTCTTCTACGACGATGTGTATACTGTCTGACTCTCTCTCTCTCTCTCTCTCTCTCTCTCGGTAAGTCTGATAGGCTCCTGACCATCGCCATCTTCCTGTGTGAGGTTGCAAACTTTTATGGAGGAACGCAATCGATGGCAACAACAACAATGATGATAGTAATAATAATAATGATAAAATGGTAATAGCAATAATATTAATAACTATAGTAATAATAATAATAATAATAATGATAACAATAGTTATGGTAATATAGTAATAACAATGATAATAATAATAATTATAACGATAATATATCAATAATATTAATAATAATAATAATAATGAAGACGATAATAATAAGAATAACAACAATAATAATGATAATAATAATATTAACAGCAGTACTACCACGCAATCTAGGAAAACTCAAGCTGGAGTGTTGCAAGGAAACGATGACAAGGCAGGTTGGGGAGGAGGGGTGGGGGGGAGGCCAGATTTCCTCACAAGGGCTAAGGGCGAGGAGCCACCATGGAGGAAATATAAAGGGAGGGTTGGTTGTGTTTATGGCAGGCCCGGATGACAAGGCAATAGCATATAATATACGTATTTGTATGCCTTTCATTACCATGGACACACGTTTCTCGTTTTTTGATTGAAGCTTGCATACTTTAATTTTCTCAGCAGCTATTTCAAAGGCATTTAAGCCATATTTCTTGCAGTTTAAGACAATTATAATTCAGATTTATTATGGACTTATTTGAATTTCGTTTTTGTATGGTAATCTTTGAGCAGTTTGTGCCATGTCATTATTACAGTTGATAATAATGACACAAAGAAATGTTGACGATTTTCTCGTAGTTTTAACGTAGTAGTAAAATCGTAGTTTTAACTTCATGTTTGTATAAAATACGACCTTTCTTCCCCTGCAGGAACACACACAGACACACACATAAGAAAGCAGGATTTCTGGTCTTTCGTTCCCGCTGCACAACAGGGTCACAACTCCTCCACTCACTCCCATACATGCGCCGAGATAACATGAGGTACAACATCATGAGAGAAGACAAGTTTGCGGCAGGATACCTGAATCTCAGGGTCCAGACCACCAGAATGGCTGAATAATAACTGCTTTATATATATAATACAAACTTACTAATTCCAGGTGTTTCTTTTTCACTCGTATGCATATGCAACATCTTTACTGTTTTTTTTGTTGTCTTCTTTAAACACATCTCTAAAATTAGTTCCATCTTTCGCACACACTGGACTGCTATTTCTCCCTATATATCCGCCTTGCAGTTCCCTACAAACCTGTTTCTGCTGATCCCCGGCGCACCTTTGACCTGCCTCACATACAGTATAGGTGGTGGCAGGATGAAGCCCACTCGTCCCACACGCCGCGTTACGTAAGCGTCGCAAAGCAATAACAACCCTATAAGGAACAAGACGCCGTAGCTAAATATAAATTGACTCTATTTCATAGTGGCATTGTTTTTTTCTTTTTTTTTTCTTCTTCTTCTTCTTCTTCTTCTTCCTGTGACCTTTGACGCTTGGTATCGCTTCATAGGTCCTCTTCAACTTCGCATCTTTATAGTTACGCGCGGTTAAGATAATGGACATTTTATAGCATTCATCTATTCTCACGCGTCACATTGATGGCGTGCACACATTAAAAAATAATAATAATAACAGGTAATAGGAAACATAGAGTAAATACAGCGTCTTACACAGTGGCAGGATATGTAAGTTCCTCATCTCATTAACCCCTTGAGGCCCAGAACGTAATTTCCATTGTAATTTGACCACCATTAGATGATTTTTAGTGAATATAAGCAAAGTTTTTATAGATATGACCTGTTTAGTATCCTTGTCCACTAGCTAATTTGGTTTATTTAGTTACTTTTCGTAATTTTATGGCTCGATAACATACGATTTTTTATAAGAAAGGAAAGATCTGGTCATGAAGGGGTTGAGGTTGCTTCCACACAATGACTTTCAAATACTCAACATCCGAGTAGTACATTGTGATATCTAATCAAGATGTACAAGACGAGACACAATACACACACACGAAGAAGATAAAAATTCATTATGGTAAAAAGAAAGAAGAAATACACACAGCAGTGAATGAATGAATGAATGAATGATTAATGAATGAATATATCAATGACATAAATGAGGGACTAATGGAGTGGCTTTATCTGAAACACGTATACCGCATTGACGCCAGCGCTGATTGGGGGAGGTGGGGAAGAGGGAGGAGGATAGAGTTGGGGGCTAGACGGACACAACACCCCCCAACCCCCTCACACACACACACACACACACACACACACACACACACACACATACACACATACACACACTACTATTCGTCACAGGTTATTCTCGCCACCTAAACGTATGCCTCCTCCTGCGCCTGGCAGATGAGGAGCGCCACACATTACATTTAACCCTCCGTCACTATATGTTTCCGTAACCCAGCACCCTTATGTCTCCTAGCGTGCTTGGTTGAAATTACTACTATTACTATAAAGAGTAGTACTACTATACTTCTACTACTGCTACTACTACTACTACTACTATTACTACTACGACTACTACTACTACGACTATTACTACTTCTACTACTACTACTACTACTACTACTACTACTACTACTACTACTACTACTACTACTACTACTACTACTACTACTACTACTGCTACTACTACTACTACTACTACTACTACTACTACTACTACTACTACCACTACGACTACTACTACTACAACTACTACTACTACTACAACTACTATTACTACTTCTACTACTACTACTACTACTACTACTACTACTACTACTACTACTACTACACTACTACTACTACTACTATTGATAACGCGGCGAAAAATCTAATACAGTAGTCTCTGGTCTGACTATAACGTATCGAAAAGACGATGTAATAAACCACTCGTTAGAACTTCTTCTTTTTTTCATTTAGCTACACCTCCTCAATTAACACGTGCACTCTCTTAACGAGTCCAAGTTTAGAAGGACGTGTTTGTAAAAGGTGTGTGGGTGCGTGGGTATGTGGGTGCGGGTGTGTGGGTGCGTGGGTGAGTTGGGTGGTAGTAGCAAAAACCAATCTTACCACTGTCACTCCCATTGGGGAGTTTTCTTTTAAGCTCACGCTCAAGCCTGTCTCTCGGGCTGTCACATCCTCTGGTCTTTCAGCCTGAATGATCTATCATTTACCGTAAATTCCCTGTGCTTTTTCGGGACATATCAGAATTACCCTTCAATACAACAACTGAAACAGTTCTTAATAAAAAATGTAGTTTATCATTTTATTTTTCTGTACTTGATGAAAATATTGGTAAAACAATGGGGAGTTTTCAAAGCTAAGCCGCCAGATGTCTCTCGCGCATCTCACATCCACTGCCCTTTGAGCGTGAATGATCTATCATTTACCGTAAACTCCCTGTACTTTTTCGGGACATATCAGAATTACCCTTCAATACAACAACTGAAACAGTTCTTAATAAAAAATGTAGTTTATCATTTTGTTTTTCAGCACTTGAAGAAAATATTGGCAAAACATAGAATACTTGAAAACTCAATTTCTTAAAATCGTCATTTCATGGAAACACTGCACGTTCAAGTTGAATGAAGCTTCAGGAAGTATGTACTTGTATGTAAGCTTTCGGCGAGTACCTGTTTTGGATGTGTCTGTCTCTTTTGCGACGAACATTTAACCAAGAAATAGTGTGGCGTTCAGCATCTCCGAAGAAACCATCCCGAGGTCGGGATCTGATATCAGTCACTTCTTCTTATCCACGGCTGGGGGGAAGAGTCTTGTTTTGTTTTTGTTTTAGGGCTGCGAGGATCCCTTGGGGAACACTATGAGCCCTGGTGATGTCCTATGATGCTATTACAGGCGTGGTAGTTGACCTGTCTCCTCAGAAAGGCACAGGTGAGGCAGATCACGGCGGATGCATGCGTTCCTGCAGCCCGCTCTTTTTCAAGACAACAAGTAAACAAGACCCATGTATTGTCTTCGATAGAGGACTGTTCGTTGAGGTGCCAATTACTTAAATTACTTCTTGGTTAAATGTTCGTCGTAAGAGAGACATATACACCCAAAACACGTACTCAGTGAAAGCTTACATACAAGTACATACTTCCTGAAGCTTCATTCAGCTTGAACGTGCAGTGTTTCCATGAAATGACGATTTTAAGAAATTGAGTTTTCAAGTATTCTATGTTTTGCCAATATTTTCTTCAAGTGCTGAAAAACAAAATGATAAACTACATTTTTTATTAAGAACTGTTTCAGTTGTTGTATTGAAGGGTAATTCTGATATGTCCCGATAAAGTACAGGAAATTTACGGTAAATGATAGATCATTCACGCTCAAAGGGCAGAGGATATGAGAGCGCGAGAAACAGGCTTGAGCGTGAGCTTATTAGAAAACTCCCCATTGAATATTTGAAAAATCAATCTTTAAAATCGTCTTTTCATGAAAACACGCAAGTTCAAGCTGAATGAGGCTTCAGGAAATATCTACTTGTATGTAAGCATCCACTGAGTACCTATTTTAGATGTGTCTGTCTGTCTTGCGACGAACATTTAACCAAGAAGTAATTTAAGTGCTTGGCACCTCAACAACAGTCCTGGATCCAAGACAGTTGAAAGCGTTTGTTTACTATAAATACTCCGCCGCCGCGAATTCTACCCCTTCCACCTCAATCTTTCCCTCTGAATCAGTTCAATCAACCCTTCCCTCTGAATACCCTATGTCCTCTGGTTTATCCTATGTCAACAGGTTTATCTGTTAGAGGAAGAAGACTAAATCAGTAAGTGCGAAACAGGGAGTCTTAATTTAAAGACAAGGAGTTCGGTAGAGGGAGAATTGACGTTTTAGAGAAACACATGGGTTGTTTTCTGGAGGACAAACAAGGCAAGAAGAGGAAACTAAATCGTAATTCGGAATCAGGATCTGAGGATAAATAAGAAAGTGTTCTCGGAGGCAGCTAGATAACTTGAAGCTCGATCAGAGCACGAAATAAGGAGACGAAAGTCTCCTTTATGTGGGAAACGGTATGTGAGAGCGGATGCCACGAATATTCCAGTAGAGGATAGAGAGTGTGATGAGATAAGCGGGTGATGATAGTTAGGATGACAGCCTCTGGTATTGAGAAGTTAGGAGTATCAGGGATATGAGCCGTGAGGTAAGGAGCGGCGGCGCTGAGCTGTGTCCCTCGCCTTGTGGTGTCAACAGGAAAGTGACTCTTTAAGTGAGTGATAACAGATCCTGCCCGCGGGATGGTTTCTGTGGAGATGCTGAACGCCACACTCTGTTTTGGTTATATTTTCGTCGTAAGAGAGACATATACACCCAAAACAGGTACTCAGTGAATGCTTACATACAAGTAGATATTTCCTGAAGCTTCATTCTGCTTGAACTTGTGTGTTTTTATGAAAAGGCGATTTTTAAAGATTGAGTTTTCAAGTATTCAATTGTTTTGCCAATATTTTCATCAAGTGCAGAAAAATGAAATGATAATCTACATTTTTTATTAAAAACTGTTTCAGTTGTTGTATTGAAGGGTAATTCTGATATGTCCCGAAGAAGTACAGAGAATTTACGGTAAATGATAGATCATTCAGGCTCAAAGAGCAGAGGATGTGAGATGCGCGAGAGACATCTGGCGGCTTAGCTTTGAAAACTCCTCATTAGTTCATGGTTGTATTGGTCGATGATCTTATGCTACAGCTTTTTCAAGGTGTGTTTGGGGAATGGGATAGTGCGTGGCAGGGCGCGTGGGTAGTTTGTTAGGTGGGTGGATAGGTAAGGAGACTGTGGCAGAATGAGGAAAATGTGGATGTGGTGGGGGAGTGTGATTACAAAGGAGGATCGTTGAGAAATCACGAACAGGTAACATACCTTTAAGTCGTGACGAGACTGTTTGTTTTCATCATTCTAACTATTGCTACCACTACCACTACTTCTATTATTACTATAACTACTACTACTACTACTACTAGTACTACTACTACTACTACTACTACTACTACTACTACTATTACTACTACTATTAAAGAGAGGATAGTATACACAGTATAAACTTACATAGAATACGGTGGAAAGCAATGTGGAGAGAGAGAGAGAGAGAGAGAGAGAGAGAGAGAGAGAGAGAGAGAGAGAGAGAGAGAGAGAGAGAGAGAGAGAGAGAGAGAGAGAGAGAGAGAGAGAGAGAGAGAGAGAGAGAGAGAGAGAGAGAGAGAGAGAGAGAGAGAGAGAGAGAGAGAGATATGATACTCAATGGAGATGCGAATTAGAAAAAAGGAAACTACTGACCAAAGTACGTAGAGGCGAGGTGGTTTGTCCTTATACTTTCATGTGCTACGTGGGGAGGGTAAACAACCAGGCAGGTAGGCATTAAATTAATGACTGGTTCAAATTTGATAGTTGAATTTGCTTGTTACGAGTATGCCTGCTTCAGTCACAGGGCACTTGTATGTAGTACGCAGGGGGATGAAGTCATGTAGTACACACTAAGAAAAAAAGGTGCAAAATGTGTCACAGATTTTGCACCTTCAATAAGGGTGCAAAGTTGCACCCATAAGGGTGCACAATTGCACTTTTAAGGGGGGTTGCACCTTAAGAGGTGCAACTATGCACCCTTATGGGTGCAACTTTGCACTCTTACTGAAGGTGCAAAATCTGTGACACATTTTGCACCTTTTTTTCTTAGTGTGTACATGTATTTCCTCACCCTTTGCAAAGCCTTCAGGTTTTTTTTTATTGAACTTTGTGGTCGACAGCTCACACGATCTTTATATAATATAACAATTTAACTCCGTCTTTTAACGCCAATCTTTTCGTCGCTGAACAAAGTAATAATGAAGCCCCTCGATTTATGCTGATCGTCTTTTAGCAATGAAATATCCTTTGTAAAGGAAGATTCCAAATGTCACTGAAATCTGACACACTTTCCATGAAAAGAAGTATTTCTATGGTAATGTTATTGCCGAGGGCCTTCCTTCTGTTACTTTTTATCGCTGCAATTGCACTGCTGGGAAAATTGATTATTCATCATGACTTTCCTTAATTAATGCAGCGGAGAATCTAGTCTAACTCTGCACTTTTTATGTTTGTTCCTGCTTGAAAAGGCTGGCATTTTTTCTGAAAAGCTTTTCATTTACTTGACCACTACACGATTTACCTGATCACAAAACATTTTGACGCAGGCTTTGTTCACGTCTTACTCTCTTCGGTTCGAAGATCGCATTGATTTTCTAATAATTGTGTGGTTGACAAATTTTACAAAGAAATCATTCAGATCAACGCCGAAACACTGTCTAAACTTCTAAAGACTGAACAGCACTGGTTTCTGAGCAGTGCCTTGCGGGTCACCTGTGATGATTCTGCGGCACCACATTCATGTTGTCCCATCGCTTCCGGCTGCTTTATCAGATGAGTATTTTCTTAATTTTGATGTCAAATTGCTGAATGTTTCATGATCTTGCAATATTGAACAAAAATCCAAAGGTGCAGATTCAACATTTATATAGAGAGAAACACATCTATTGTCATCGTGTTGCTAGAATTACGAGTAATCTTACAATTACTAGAATAGACTATAAAACGTCACATGTTTTCCGTCTTCTTATAACAAAATCTTTAATGGGAGGAACCTTGGTTAACGTTATAAACCAAACAGGCTCGGGTCTCTCTCTCTCTCTCTCTCTCTCTCTCTCTCTCTCTCTCTCTCTCTCTCTCTCTCTCTCTCTCTCTCTCTCTGCAACACTGGAGAGGCAGGTGCACTTTCAACCCCCCAACACCACACCCATCCTCCCTCCCTCACCTTTGCACAAACATTTTAAGCGGACACCATCACTCATTTCCCCCTCATTCATCCGCCAATTGTGGTCACTTCACACCACATTTTCCGCCCTTCCCATTTCTTGCATCCCTTCCTCATCTATCACACTCTGTCTCACATTTTTCCCCTCTCTCTCTCTCTCTCGCTTTATCTATCTATCGATCTATCTATTTCCCCTCCCTCCACCCCTCCCCCACTCTGGAAGACGTGCCTCCTGTCAGCACACGCGAGTAAAGGCTCTTAAGATGCATGGGGCCGCGTGTGACAAGTGGGCGAGATGGCGGTACCTCTACCCAGTGTGTGACGTCAAGGAGTGTGTGTTCCTTTCTTCCTCGTGTCAACCAGATGGATGGAGGGATGGAAGGTGAAGGGAGGTGGGAGGGAGTGTGCGGGGTGTTACTATATGTTTCTTTCTTTCTCTTGTTAGGAGTAATGGAAGGTATTAGTGAGGAGAGAGCAAGAGTGACCGAGATAGCGAGAGAGGAAAATGAAGGAAGTGAAGGGATGAAATAGGGGTGAGAAGGATGACTTATAGAATACAAGATCTATAAATAACCTCAAATAACCAAAGATAAACCTCAAATAACCTCAAATAACCTCAAATAACCTCAAATAACAAAAAATATACCTCAAATAACTTCAAATAACCAAAAATAAACCTCAAATAACCTCAAACAAAATAAAATAAACCTAAAATAAGCTAAAATAACCAAAAATATTATAAGAACATAAGAACATAAGAAAATAAGGAAGCTACAAGAGGCCGCGAGGCCTACACGTGGTAGTTCCTGTCACCTAACAATACCTACATCCACCTTTCATCCCCATCCATGAACCTATCCAGCCCCTGCGGTATATGTATACGTGTAAGTGAGAGGTGTATGTAAGGATAACCTGTATTAGTAAAGGAGGGTGAGAACAAAGCTGCTGAAGATACTCCGTTGTCTGTGTCCTATCGCGCCGGGTGTCTGGAAGTGATCGGCCTCCTGCCAGGGTGACTATAGGTGGTAGTAGGGTGGGGGGGGGGAGTGGACGCAGGGGGAAAGGATGAGAATGGGAAAAATAGGAACGGGAGGAAAGGAATCAAGAGAGGTGGGAATATAAAGGAATAGAAAGATAGAAAAAAAGGGTCGATTTAAAAAAGAAATAGGGAAGAACTGGTTCATAAATAGGGTGGTAAATTATTGGAATGGACTCAGTAGACAGGTAGTTAGTGCGGAGTCATTAGGGAACTTTAAAAGGAGGCTAGATAAATTCATGGATGGGGGTGAAAGGTGGATGTAGGTCGTGTTAAGTAACAGGAACTACCACGTGTAGGTCTCACGGCCTCTTGTAGCTTCCATATTTTCTTATGGTCTCATATAGATATGGGAAGTAATGGAGATATGGAATGTAGGAAAAGTTGTGTGGGTGGCGCTCTCACTGTTACACACACACACACACACACACACACACACACACACACACACACACACATATACACTTACACATACTATCGTAATCATTTTAGTTATCCGTCCACCCAGACACTGATTCTATACAGAGGCCTTGTCCGCCCTTGTATGGCTGGAGTACAAACGTAAGCCTCTCACCCATATAATGGACAGAAAGGGAGGGGGGAGGGAGAGGGTAGAGGAGACATCCCCCGCTCAACATTACTGAACATGGGAGAGGTGACAGTTTGTCTTATCAAGTCTCTTTCTGCGGCTGGCTGACTAACTAACTGACTGACTGACTGACTGACTCCTCTCTCTCTCTCTCTCTCTCTCTCTCTCTTTGTTTGTCTGTCTCTCTCTCTTTTACTCTCTCTCTCTCTCTCTCTCTCTCTCTCTCTCTCTCTCTCTCTCTCTCTCTCTCTCTCTCTTATATATATCCTATGCACACATATATGAATCATATGTCTCTATTTGGGAGAGAGAAGTGTCAAAACACCTCTCGAACAAATTGGTTCACTCTTTTTGGAAACTCTCAATGTCTGCTTTACGGGGACATGGCATTTTGCCGGCTATAAGTTTATTCTTTATCTATATATTTTCTTTTTTTGCCCTTGGCCATCCCTTGTGATGTAAAACGAAACTGTGACAGTTACTTTTTCCAGCACCAATCCCAATTTTCGCGTACACACATTATACTTTCATTGGACCTACAGTATGGACTTGGCAATCTTGCGAATCGAGTTCGGTAAAAGGGCAGAAAACACAGGCGAATGCGTTTTCACCTCAGCCCTCAACAATGTGTACTGTATGTGTGCAGCTGTATTAGTTTGGCTCATTAAGTCAAACTGAACACAAGCACATGAAGACACTTGTATGTCATTCACCCATGGTCTTGTCCACGCGAGCCGAACTCGCGATCGCCAGTTTTACACTACCGGAGCGAGCTTGGAGCTCATCATTACCGATCTTTGGGTAATGCTGGGACTTCACTCCCCCCCAACCCCATGCTCAAGGGGGACAGTAACCGCCCGATTTTGTCAGGGAAAAATTCCCGTGAGCGAGCGAGGATTCGAACCGGCTAACCACAGAATAGCAGGCCAGCCTTCTATCCACT
>JACEEZ010024417.1:55000-67500 GCA_016584305.1 Chionoecetes opilio | reverse complement strand
AAGAGCGTGAAAGAGCAGAACACGAGCGTGAAAGAGCAGAAAAAGAACATGTAGAGAACTATCAGTAAAAGTCCCTCGGTCTGCAGATAAAGGTCACGCCACTCAAACTCCAAAATAAATTACAATTAACAAAAAATTTTTGCCTCTTTTTACCTCAGTTCTCTGGATTAACGATCCTGAATCTTCTTTAGAGAGTTCGAATCCGCTGCCACGCATTTTCAGGTACCTAAAGAGGATTGGAACCTGGCTTGTCAGCCAAAACTTAATGGAAAGGCTTTATTCTGTTTCTAGACAGTGTGCAGGATAATGCGATTATGATGTACTGTGTAAAGATCTATACTTACAGCTTCCGCGGTCACCACAGAAAGATAACCGACAAACACTTCCGCAACATGAAACAAAAATACTGTCAAACTTACCTAGAATCTGCCCCTCAGAGAAATTCGAGCCCTTAAAAACTGGCTCAAGTCTGCCATCAGTCACCACTTAATGACGATCTGGTAATCTCGTAGCCGGGAGGGATTTAAACGTAAAAATATCTACTCAATCATGTTTGCACATTACAGACAGGATGAGACAACCTACTCAAAGCTCTAAAATACAGATGTCTTTCCTTAGTAACATCGCCCTGTATCCTCGGGAGAGAGAAGGCTCAGTCCTTGTAAGTTCAGGTGCAAGTTATGAAAAGGATGGTAAGTCTGTATATAGTGGTTCCAAGCCAAGTGTGTTTCTGCTATTTCGTGAAGAAAACTGGCCACCTCATAAAGAACTGTCACTGACCTAGGTGTAAAGTAGCTAAAATGGGCCATTTCTAAACCAGTTGCTTCGGTGAACACAATAATTCCCTCCCTTTTGTTACGATCCTTGTCAAACCCTTCAGGTCACAAGGTGCTGTCTCCCTGACTCTGACTCTGCAGGAGCGGCCCTCTCCAAGATTATGCGGGATACTGCTTTCTGCCAATCAATCCTCTTAAAATCTGCACTTCCCATAGTAGAACGGAAGTATACAGGGGGGGGGGGGAGAAGGTGTACCTCAAGGATTTTCACCAGACTTTCCCCGTACCTCTGCTAAGGGTGTACCTTGATTGTCCTCTTGTTAAGGGAGTATAACACATTGCTGTCAGTGAGGACAAGTCTTTTACCGATTCCTCACTACTAACTCCTGTTAGCTACGCTCCCTGGCCTCTGGTGAGTTAGTCATTCCACCCTTGTCACTAATAACTCACCATTACCATACAACCCCACGCTCACATGGAAAAGGAGCCAGCCAATCTTTTTCCCACTAACTGTGGCCGTTACCCGTGCACAGTCCCGAAGCAACTGCTCAATACCCCCTCATCCCTTGTCAACTACCACTTCCTCATACGCCAACGTAAGTCTTGGCAAGGTATTCTCTGAACAACTACTTGCTGAGGCTCAACGAGACGATGCTACTCTGTCTCTACCAGCCAGAACCATTCCTAAAGATTCAGATCACTCATTCCCTTCTTTCTAAAAAATTTTTGTTTAAAACAGGACAAAGTTCTTATGAGGCTATTCAAACTGCATAAACTTTCTGGATGATGCCACTTGGGCTGAAAGTTCACCAAATTTATTGCCAATCAACAACTTGAGAGAGCCAATCATGGGAGATCGCCATGGAGAACAAGCCGGTCCCATGTGAATTAAAGGAAACTGTGACAAAATACTCCAATGGATTTTTACTGGCCAGGATTAAAAAAAGACAGATAACTTCAATGATAAATTCATGTCACACTTTGCCAGAGTATGGAAACACCTAACCAAATATTCCTCAGTACCACTCCAACCTATCCAAGTGCCTGAGGAACCTTTTCAAAAGATCATGCATTGGACATCGTTGGCCCCATTGCCCAAAACCTAGGAGATGGACCCAATCCATCCTCACTTTATGTGTCCAACCACCCGATACCCTGAGGGCTTTCCCCACTTAAAACTTACAGCCAAACATTGGTCAAAACTCACTCACTGTTCACGATACTTTGCATAACTAGGGAAATTGCAAAGTGAACCGCGGCACAAATTTCCACGAGCGGTCTCTTTTGCAGCAGTTCTGGCAGAGCTTGGAATCACACAGACTCTATCTACGGGCATAACCATCCTCAATCCACAGGTGCTTTGGGGAGATGTCACCAGACCCTTAAGGCACTTCTCCGCAAGTTTTTTGTCATGACAAGGACCAGAATGGACGAAGCCTTTACTTTTCGTCCTATTCGCCATACGGGAGACACCCAACGAGTCCCTTGGTGTTGCTCCTTTTGAGCTATTGTTTGGTCGTAAGGTTGGGGGCCACTTTAGGTAATCAAGACGATTGCTAAACCACACTACAGTAAACTTTGTCAATATCACTCAATACATTGAGAAACTTAAGAATACTCTTGACCAATCCCTCATTTGCTCGAAAGCACTCTCAAACAGCTCAGGGGTAATGAAAAACACTTTGATAGTAAAGCTAAAGTAGCACATTCAATGAAGGTGACCAAGTCCTTGCTTTCATCCAGTCTTTGGTTCACCTTTACAAGCTAAATACCATGGTCTTAATAACATCAGTAAGAAGGTCAGTGACATAACTATATAATAAACACTCCCGACCGCCGTAAAAGCACTCCCTATTCACATTAATCTCTGAAATTATACAGATAGTACCCAACAACCTTGCACCTGATACAAATAAATACCTGATTCAAATACAATGCAGTTTGCACCATTTCTATACTGAATATACACCACCCTTGTAACAGTACAGATTGTGAAAAAAACTCAACCATACTTGGTAATCTCAGAGATTACCTAACACACCTATCTTCCTCTCCACAGGAGAGACCATAACCACCATTATGCTAACCATAAAGAATGTCATTGGCGATCATCCTAAATTATGTACATGACCTCCCACGAATGTCGAGCTTCCCCAGGAACCTCTCCTCTTCGTCACTACCCTACCGACTACAATCCTCGGATGTGACCAGATGAGGCAAGAGTGGATTATCTACTCCAGCAGGGACTGGCTTATTCCAGCCCTCTCCCGTGGGCGTCACCATGATCTTCTCGTCCCAAGGAGGATGGACCCTGGCGCCTCTGCACGACTACGCAGTAAACGCTGTGACTGTTCGGACGCCTACCTCTACAAGAATAGTGATCTCATCACAAGAGCATTGGTACAGCACCTTCTAAAACTCCGGGAAGTGTTGACCAGCGCAGGGAGGCACAACTGAACCATCAAGCTGGCCAATACCACCTTCCAGCCCACCAACGGTGACATACCTGGGACACGAAGTGGGGAGAACAAGCCAGTACGACCCAAAATGGCCAACACTCTGCATCTTGGAGTACCCTGCCCCTACTACTCGAAAGGCCCTACGGCGCTTTTCTGGGTATGGCAGGTTACACCGGAGATTCTGTACCCAACTTCGCGGCCGGGGCTACCGTCCCTCTCACCCGGCTCCACTAGTGGGGCTGTGACCTACTACTGGACGAACCGTACTGCCAAGCCGCCTTCACCAACTTAAGAATTCCTGTCCCAGGGGTCCCGTGCTCATCGCTCCGACTTCGCCAAACCTTTTGCGCTAACAAACAGAATGCCAGCGACACAAAACGCCTTAGGAGCTGTACTCTTACAGAGGTGGAGGGCATTTCTTCACCCCTTGGCATACCACTCCATCAGTTCACAACATCCACCAAAACGGTACAGCAACCATCGAGAAAGAAACTCCTGGCAATCGTCTCAGCGGTACAAAAATTTCAGTGTTATCTCCAGCCAAGTCAAGATCCTTTAAAGTCACACTGATCACAACCCTCTCTGTCCTTCCTAAATCGCAGCAGTTACCAATCAACGCTTCTCCGATGTCCCTCTCTTCCTCCAACCTTACAACCTGACCATCATCCACATCAGGGCCCGACAACACATTGCAGACGCTTCTCTCGCACCTAGAGGCTCACCTTGACCAGTTCACTCCTACTACGACTCCACTTCTTCCCATGCGTCTTCTTATGGGGAGGTACTCATAAGCCTCGCCTTATCCTCATCCTGGTGTGACACACACCGACACACACACACACACACACACACACACCACACCACACACACACCCACCACCACACACACGGCCTGGAGTACCACTACTACCCTTCCTCAATCAACACGAAGGAAGGCAACCGGAACTACTCCGGGATTCTCGCCGGTTTGTTTTCACACGGACTCAAAGCTGGTGAAGCGAGGCCCCAGGCAAAATACGAGGGCAATTTATAAACCTCGTTTTCTTTTGTTAGTCAGTCATCTGTATATACTGAAGCGTGTACCTACTCTCTCGAGGAACATAGCAGTAACACCATTCTTGTGCCTTTAGTAAGTACCAACCGTCAACATTAGCACCGGGGACTCTACTCAAGTCAACGCACATTTTATTAATTCGCTTACTACCTGGTGGTGAAATTCATCTTAGTATTCTTTTTTGTGTTTTTTCTCTAGGTTAATTATCTTTGTGTTATGTACTATTGGTCATTAGTTATATAAGCATTTTCTTTAGTCATCTCTGTTGTGCTTCAAAAGCAAGATCATCTTACTCCTTGCTACCAGCGTGATTTATTTGATGATTATTTAAATTGTTTATTGTTATCTACTTCTTTCCATCACTTTTTGTTATGGTTTCGGGCGTTTCAGGTCTCGCTACTCATATCCTCCCTAGACAACTGCACTGTCTCGTCGTAACAATATATATAAATATATACTGTAATATCTATATAATATATATATATATAATATATATATATATATATATATATATATATATATATATATATATATATATATAGATTATAAATATATTTATATATCATAATTTATTCTTTGCAAAGGGGGGGGCCATGGCCGCATGCCCCCCTCCCCTCGGTACGCCACTGTCTGTACTGTATACTGGTAAGCACGCTCGGTTCACAACAGGGAGGTCCCGAGTTCGATCCCCAGGCGGAGCGGAGAAAGATGGGTGATCTCCTTAAAACCCGAGCCCCTGTCCACTCAGCAGTGAATAGGTACCGGGTATAAGCGAGACCACCGAGAGACATCTCGGTGGGCACGGTATAAGCCGGGGGTTTGTGACCCGCCTCCCGGGATGGTGGTTTCGGCCAACACTAAGCACTAAGGTAGCAAATAAAAAATTTACCTATGGAGACGGGGCCATACGAGTGTAACTCAGCCCCTGTAAAAATACAACATAGACAACTCGATGAATACACACATGCATGCATACTTTACAACACATTTTTTTTTTAAGCTACGCTAAGAAAGAAGAAAATCAAATACCCTCCCTTAAGAGACCCCCTTTCGTAAATTGGAGGTGCATTCCTAAACGAAAAGGAAGTCCTACCTCCCTACGCACTCGCATCCATGTCGTCCTCTCAAAACATCAACAAACAAAAACATCATCGGAGGTTGATACGCCACCCGATGAAAGTCACCTCCATAAACCTCGCCTGGGTGTCTTTACTGCCTGGAGCGTCTGTCGGCCGCATGAGAAGGGTGTGTGGTGTGCGTGCAGTGGCCGACGTGCGGTAAGCGGTCCTGACTCCTGACAGGTAACATCTAGTACACTGTTTATACCGCTAAATTATATATTCGAACCAGCATATCATGAGAGAGGGGAAAAAGAACAAATCAAGTCTCGTGGTCATTAATGAGGAAGTGTTGCGTGGCTACGTGCCTCCTGCCATGCCCCTGACGGTGCCTCCCTCCCTCCCTGGCCTCCTTATGTAGTGACGTGATCGTGTCCTCCTGAGCGCGGCCACCACGGGGGAGTCATACTGATGAGGGCCGCGACACTCACCTGGCCAGGGACGCACACACACACACACACACACACACACACACACACACACACACACACACACACACACACACACACACACACACACACACACACACACACACACACACACACACACACACACACACACACACACACACCTCTCTCTCTCTCTCTCTCTCTCTCTCTCTCTCTCTCTAGTTAGTTTGGACTCTAAGGCCTCTGTGATCCGTATTTGTGTAATTCTCTCTCTCTCTCTTCCTCTCTCCCCTCTCTCTTCTCTCCCCTTTCTCTCTCTCTCTCTCTCCTCTCTCTCTCTCTCTCTCTCCTCTCTTCTCTCTCTCTCTCTCTCTCTCTCTCTCTCCATGCGTTTTACTTCATTAATTGCCCTATGACTATTTTCTCGCATATTTCCTCTCATCGAACTATATCATTTCTACATTATTTTTTCTAACCCTTGTCAGGAATGTTCATACGTATTTTTGTTCTCACTCTCCTTCTTTACCTCCAAAATTTTCTAAACGTCAACTTGTTCCTTGGTTTTAAAGATCGCTTGATTAGACCTGACATTACGGCTTCAGGATATATATGAAAGTCCATCATCTAAACGCATCGGGCATCATCGTTACATAGAAAATATAATAAAATGTAGATGTATTGAGCGGAGGCAATGAGTGGTGGTGGTGGTGGTGGTGGTGGTGACAGTGGCGACCGTATTACAGTATGCTCCTCCTTATCATGCGCACTGATCCAAGGTCTTATACATTTGGTTAGTATAAGATTCTTTACCGAATACCCATCTTACCACAAGTTTGGCCTGCTTTCATATATTCCCTCGAGCACCACGCTATAAAGTGCTTCTTGCTCCGTGTATCCGGGAAGAAGGAATAGAAATAGGTGGCTATATAATACACATTCACCTCGCCCTTACTATAATTATACGATGCCTAACGACTCTAGGTGCTGAAAAAGTCGAAAGAGATAAACCCTCCAACAAGATTCATAACCTCTGTCTCTCTTAATTAAAACCCTTTAACCCAAAGCGTAATTAATATTCCTATACTATTACCACCTCGGAATTCAACCAGTAGTTTATGACCAACCAGTTTCCGGTGCGTGGTTATAAGTAGGGGCTGTGTTACCTGCTTGGGGGTGAGGTAAGGTGAGGAGCTGTAGTGGTGTGTTAGTGGTGTGTACGGAGTAGAGAAAGTCTTGATAAAAGAATAGAGGTGGGATGGGTCAGGGTTACATTGGGTGAACTTGGGTTAGTTTTTGGTTGTAAGTAAGGTGAAGGATGTTCAAATGGATGGTGTGAAGATTGTCTGTCTGTCTGTCTCTGTGTGTATCTCTCTCTCTCTCTCTCTCTCTCTCTCTCTCTCTCTCTCTCTCTCTCTCTCTCTCTCTCTCTCTCTCTCTCTCTCTCTCTCTCTCTCTCTCTCTCTCTCTCTCTCTCTCTCTCTGAACTGCGATCATTATATTTAATTCGTTGAAATCTCTGTTTTTTATCTTTCTCTCATTCTCTCTCTTCCTAAGCCATTGGCAATTACTTCGGAGAAAGAAAGAGAGAGAGAGAGAGAGAGAGAGAAGAGAGAGAGAGAGAAGAGAGAGAGAGAGAGAGAGAGAGAGAGAGAGAGAGAGAGAGAGAGAGAGGAGGATGAGAGGAGAGAGATTGACTGAGCAGCACTAGAGAAGCATTCTCTTCGATAGTAATGAGATGAGAAGTAATGATAAGTATGATTTTGAATATATATATACATTTAAAACAATTTTATCTCTATATTATATATATATTATATATATATATATATATATATATATATATATGCGTCATGCAGAGAAACAAGAAAGAATAAAGAGCTTGAATAATACTCATTCTTTCTTCCTCATCTGTCTTCATCGTCTTTAACCTTTTGAAAAACACGTCTGCCCCCTCACCCAAAAAAGTAAAAGTCTGTTCTCCATTAACTGTTCGAAATTTAAACCATCAAAACTAAGATAACAAAGAATATAATACACTTGAGATTGTTATTTAATACGTTGTTTGGATTCATGGTGTTGTTGTCATGTGTTCAAGGTAAAGGAAGGTACACACACACACACACACACACACACCTCGCACGCTCGGTTCACAACCGAGAAGTCCCGGGTTCGATCCCCGGGCGGAGCGGAAACATATGGGCTGTTTCCATAAAACCCCAGCCCCTGTCCACCCAGCAGTAAATGGGTACCGGGTGTCAGCCGGGGGTTTGTGACCCCCCTCCCGGGGTGGTGGCTTCGGCCTACACTAACCACTAAGGATGAATGATAAAAAAATGTTGATTTGGAGACGGGGCCATACGAGCGTTGCTCTGGCCCTGTAAAATACAACTAGATGAATACACACACACACACACACACACACACACACACACACACACACACACACACACACACACACACACACACACACACACACACACACATACATACATACGTTGGAGCTCTTTCCTTTCCGAGTTCTGGGCCTTTTAATGTGTGTGTTGGCGCTGAGCTGGTGAGGATGTGAGACGAGAGGTAGAAAGAGGCGTGGCCGGACAATTTGCCTACGGACAATTTGCCTACCGGACAGTTTGCCTACGGACAGTTTGCCTACGGACAGTTTGCTTACCGGACATTTTGCCTACCGGACAATTTGCCTACGGATACTTTGCCTACGGACACTTTGCCTCAGTGTTTCCACAGGAAAAATTTTCTTTACCTTGGTTAGGTTAGGTTAGGTTAGTTAGGTTAGGTTAGGTTAGGTTAGGTTAGGTTAGGTTAGGTTAGTTAGTTAGCAAAGTATCCGTAGGCAAAGTGTCCGTAGGCAAATTGTCCGGTAGGCAAAATGTCCGGTAGGCAAACTGACCCTAGGCAAACTGTCCAGTAGGCAAATTGTCCGTAGGCAAATTGTCCGTAGGCAAACTGTCCGTAGGCAAACTGTCCGGGTACCAGAAAGAGGGAAGGAGGAGAGGAAGGCGAGAGGTATGAAAGAGGGAGAGAGAGAATAGGAAGGACTAATGGGGAAGGAGAGGTAGGAGAGCGGAAAAGAGAGGGAGGAGAGGAAGCAGAAGGATACCCACCAGGGTTCGACAGATCGTGGCCTGTCGGGTGGTCAAGATCCTCTGCCAGGCAAGGGAGTCTGTCGCGCGGGACAGGCTGTGCAGGGTCTTGCCACAGGAGTAGCGTGACCTATCACCGGGCAACACCTGGCTGCAGAGGGTGGCAGACGCCGCCATCCACCTCCTCCCCGGCCACACCCATGCACCTGCTGCTGGACGGACCTGACCGCCCCGCTGTTAACTACGTCGCTCCGCCACCGTGGCAGCCCTCTGCCGCCCAGGTGATTATCGCCACACTGCCGGCCGCGAAGGCGTTGTGCACGCGGGAGGAGCTGAGGCAGCACGCCCTGCAGGCGGTGGCGCACGCCAATGTTCCCAGCAGCGTCGCCCTGCAGGCGGTGGCGCACGCCAATGTTCCCAGCAGCGTCGCGGTCGCTATCTACTACACCGACGGCTCCGTTGACCCTGAGAGAGGCCTGACAGGTGCTGCGGTGGTTACGGGCGGTGAGGTGCTGTCCTGGAGGACACCCGACCATTGCTCCACGCTGCAGACGGAGCTGGTGGCGATAGAGCGCGCCCTACAGCACGCCCTGGGCCGACAGAAGGAGGTCGTGGTGATTCACACCGACTCCATGTCTGCCCTGCAGGTCCTACGGCAGCCCCGCACACCGATGGACAACGTGCAGCTCACCACCGCCATCCTGGGCCACATCCAGGGCCTCGCCGCGCAGGGGCGCCGCGTAAGGTTCAACTGGGTGCCCAGCCACATAGGCGTCCGTGGCAACGAGGCGGCCGATGAGGCGGCCCGGGAGGCCACCAGACATCCAGCGGTGGCCTTGACTGTCTTACCCAGCATCCAAGGGGCCAAGGTGCAAGGGGCACAGACGCCAGACGCGCTGCCGTCTGTGCCGCAGAGCAACAGTATCGCCAGCTGGTGCAGACATCAAGGCAGGCAGCCTGGCACAAACAAGCCACGAACAACAACGAGCCGTTACGCCCCGCCCAGCAGCTGTCCCGAGCCGAGGAGGTCGTTCTACACCGACTTTGGCTTGGCTACGTAACCCTGGAGGAGCTGAGGGACGGGTTTGAGAAGCGGCCGTGTGAGCACTGTTTTCATATGACCCCCCATCCCCTGATCCACTACCTGCTTTCCTGTCCCGCTACAGAGCGGCTCAGACAGTGCGTCGGCCCGGAAAGCGCGGCCGCCCTCGTATGGCAGTTTCAGAAAATCTGCCCCTGCTGCTGGAGGTGGCGCGTGCCGCCCCCCCCCCCCCCCCCCCCGATGAACACTAAGGAGCGGGAGTGACCTCACGCCCCGCCCACCTGTGACCTGACTGTGGCTGCGGCTACAGCGGCGGGCTGATGCCCGCTCATTTATTACTGGATTTTTTTTTTTTTTTTTTTTTTTTTTTTTGTATATATGTATGTGTATGTATGTGTATGTGTATGTATGTGCATATGTATATATATATGTATATATATTATGTAATAGATGTAAATAAATAAAAAAAAAAAAAAAAAAAAAGCAGAAGGAGAGAAAAGGAAAGGTTGGAGAGATGGGAGTGGAAAACAGTGTCGTTAAAAGGATACGCATAGGTGGATGAGGATGCGTGTAAATGAAACTGTTGAAAAGAATATAATAGGGAGGAATATAGTGGTTGTGGTGGTGGTGGGTGGTGGTGGTGGTGGTGGTGGTGGTGTGGTGGTGGTGGTGGTGGTGGTTGTTGTTGTTGTTGTTGTGGTGGTGGTGGTGGTGGTGGTGGTTGTTGTTGTTGTTGTGGTGGTGGTGGTGGTGGTGGTGGTGATGGTGCCATGATGATGATGATGATGATAATGGTGAAAAAGAACAACGACAAAAGCAACAATAGCAACAAAAACAACAATAACAACAACAACAACATTAGTATTAATAAAAACAACAACAACAACAATAGGAAAAAAAACCTGCCGGACAACAATAAAAGAAACAACGAACCATGAACAAAAGAAATAAACAAGAAAAGAAAAAACACTGATATCAACTTTATTCATTTCTTACTTCAATAGTTTCTCTCTTTTCAATTAAATACCTAAATCACATAATGCCCTCCCCTTCCCTCATTATCTATATCACCTGCCATGATCTTCTTATTTAAATCGTCACTTGAAAACATCACCAGAGTTTGTGTGGTGAGTGAGAGGGCGAGGAGGGTGATGTTATGGTATGAGTGGTGAGGCAGGGTGTAAGGGGTGCGGGGACGGAGGCAATGGAGAATGAGGAACCGCAGTGGGAAGAAGTGTTATAAGACAGTAGAAAGAGATGAAGGAGAGAGAAGGAGGGGAATAGAGTAAAAGGAGGGAGAGAAGGAGGAGGTGGTGGTTTTAATATTTTACGTATACTATACTTAGCAAACAGTAGGAAGAGGAGGGGGACAAAGGTAGGAAGGGCAAGACAGAGGAGTGGAAGGGAAAAGAAAAGAAGAGAGTGGGAGGGAAGAAGTTGAGATGAGGACGAGTGTTTTCCTACTCACTCATTCTCCTCTTCCACATAAACACACACACACACACACACACACACACACACACACACACACACACAACACACACACACACACACACACACACACACACACACCAAACACACAAACACACACATACACACACACACACACAAACACACAAACACACAAACACACAAACACACACACAAACACATACCCACACACAAACACACAAACACACAAACACACACACACACACAAACACACAAAACACACACACAACACACACACAACACACACAACACACACACACACACAACACACACACAACACAACACACACACACACACACACGTATGCAAGCAACGCTACGCCTGATAGAAGGCGTGAATCAGCTACACAGCGAAACACCACACATTCACGAGCAAGAGAAGACGAGAGACAGAGAAACAGAGAGAGAGACGAGAGACGCCTGATGAGGAGAGAGAGCGGAGATGAAGCTGAGAAGGAGAGAGCAGATAGAGAGAGAGAGAGAGAGGAGAGAGAGAGAGAGAGAGAGAGAGAGAGAAGAGAGAGAGAGAGAGGAGAGAGAGAGAGAGAGGAGAGAGAGAGAGAGAGAGAGAGAGAGAGAGAGAGAGAGAGAGAGAGAGAGAGAGAGAGAGAGAGAGAGAGAGAGAGAGAGAGAGAGAGAGAGAGAGAGAAGAGAGAGAGAGAGAGAGAGAGAGAGAGAGAGAGAGAGAGAGAGAGAGAGAGAGAGAGAGAGAGAGAGAGAGAGAGAGAGAGAGAGAGAGAGAGAGAGAGAGAGAGAGAGAGAGAGAGAGAGAGAGAGAGAGAGAGAGAGAGAGAGAGAGAGAGAGAGAGAGAGAGAGAGAGAGAGGAGAGAGAGAGAGAGAGAGAGAGAGAGAAGGAGAGAGAGAGAGAGAGAGAGAGAAGAGAGAGAGAGAGAGAGAGAGAGAAGAGAGAGAGAGAGAGAGGAGAGAGAGAGAGAGAGAGAGAGAGAGAGAGGGTGTCGTTGATAAATAATTTGCATGATATGAAGAACCTTATGTGTGGAGGAAGGGCAGGAAGGGTGGGTATTGAGGCCATAGGAGGGAGGTAGGAAGGTTATGGTGAGGGTGGAGTGTGAT
>JACEEZ010024417.1:32500-47500 GCA_016584305.1 Chionoecetes opilio | reverse complement strand
CTTGCCTGCCTGCCTGCCTGCCGTGTTCCTTGAGCTCGTATGTGTCTTTAAATGCAAAACACATCCCAATAGTGGTGTTAATAGCGGTGTTGTTGCTGTAAAGAAGTATATCCGTATAAATTGAGTCGTCAGCGCCGCCCACCACACACTGTAACCTTTGATCCAGTGCGTCTGCGGGAATGCCTGAGCCTGGCATGCATGGAGTGATGGCTGTGTTGACGGGTGGGGCCTCGCGCCGCATCTCTCATAAGGGTGGAGGCAAAGGCTTTCCGTCACGTAAACTACATATTCTATCCACACACCAACTTCTTATATTATATTCACTACAATATTATTTTTTATCTTTCTGTGTCTGTCTGGTTGTCTGTCTGTCTGTCTGTCTGTCTGTCTGTCTGTCTGTCTGTCTGTCTGTCTGTCTGTCTGTCTGTCTGTCTCTCTCTCTCTCTCTCTCTCTCTCTCTCTCTCGTCTCTCTCCTCTCATCTCTCTCTCTCTCTCTCCTCTCTCTCTCTCTCTCTCTCTCTCTCTCTCTCTCTCTCTCTCTCTCACACACACACACACACACACACACACACACACACACACACACACACACACACACACACACACACACACAGTCGATCCCTTGAAACGAGGCTGTATGTCCCTTAGCAATCAGGTGGTCCTTAGGCCTCCCTATTATTACCTTCCTCCCTTTCTTTCTCCCTCCCCTTCCTCCGCCTCGCCCAGCCCTCCGCAAGGCAAAGAGACACGGGTCCTCTCATCGTTCTCCCGCTGACAACATCAATTATACCTTCCTGCTGTGTCTCTTGCCCGACAGGTACCCGTGAGGTCTCAATTACCAAACAGAAAATGAAAAAAACCCATAAAACCACATTATTTCATTTTCTCTCTTGCATTGTAACTAGATTTCATTTTAGTACTAGAGATAAATGACACTTCTTTGCGCTTTGCTTCCTCTGTTCAGTGTTTAGGGACGCTCAGCCTTCAAGACGCCGCAGGACAGTACCCAAGAGCAGGGGGGAGGTGCTCGCAGATGCCCGCCCCCCACGACGCTCCAGACCGCCGCCACTCACCACGCCGCTAACCAACCCTGATTTATAGGTCCCTGCCACACACCCCACCTCCTCACTCCCACCTTCTCCTCCTCCACCTCCTCCTCCTCCTCCTCCTCCTCCTCCTCCACCTCCTCCTCCTCCTCCTCCTCCTCCTCTTTCCTCACCTCCTCCTCCTTCCCCACCTCCTCCTCCTCCTCCACTTCCTCCTCCTACTATACTCCCTGTTCCCCCTTCTGCATTTCTATCCTGTTCCACGTACTCTAAAGTTAGTTAGGGTAATACATTTAAATATCATATAGTAAGGACTAATATATAATATAGGTATAGTTGCTGTTTACAAATTCCTTCGTATTCCTTTGTATTCGTCGTTCCACCTTCTACCCTTTTTGCTTCTCTCCTCTCCTTCCTACCTCCTTCCCTCCTCTCCTTCCTCCCTCCTCTGTGTAACTCTTAATACCTTCTCTTTCCTCCTTTCGTCCCTCACCCTCCTTCCTTGGTAATTTTCTTTCCCCCTCCCTTTTCCCTTCCACCTATAAAACTCCCTCCTCCTCAATCCTGATCCTTAATTCTTGTTCTTACTTTCTTCATAGCCATTCACGTTCCTCCATTCCTCACGCAAACTCGTCCTCTCTTCGCTTCTCTTCCTCCTCTCCCACTCCAACTTTTCTCCTTCGCCTTTCATCCCCGGCCTTCGTCTCGTCACGGGCACGATTTGTCGCACGTCCCGCAGTGTTCACAGTTGTTTTCTCTCTCTCTCTCTCTCTCTCTCTCTCTCTCTCTCTCTCTCTCTCTCTCTCTCTCTCTCTCTCTCTCTCTCTCTCTCTGTGTGTATGAGAGTCAATCTATGTGATATGTGATAGTCAATAACCTTGTAGTTGGTACTTGCAAAGTGTCTAGATAGGATGAAAATCTTATCTTATCTCTCTCTCTCTCTCTCTCTCATCTCTCTCCTCTCTCTCTCTCTCCTCTCTCTCTTCTCTCTCTCTCATCTCTCCCCTCCTCTCTCTCTCTCTCTCTCTCTCTCTCTCCTCTCTCTTTCTCTCTCTCTCTCTCTCTCTCTCTCTCTCTCTCTCTCTCTCTCTCTCTCTCTCTCTCCCCTCTCTCTCTCTCTCTCTCTCTCTCTCCCTCTCTCCTTCTCTCTCTCTCTCTCTCTCTCTCTCTTCAAATAACAATACCACCACCACCACCATCACAGCCACTATCACATATCTACACCAACAACCACCACCAACATCACAACCACCAACAAAAATAACAACGTCTTTGTAAACTACTACTACTACTACTACCACTACTACTACTACTATACTACTACTACTACTACTACTACTACTACTACTACTACTACTACTACTACTACTACTACTAGTACTACTGTTGCTACTATTGTACTATACTGACATTTTTTCGGCTACTGAGACATACTTATTTTTCTTATTCTTTTTTTTTATGCTGTGTACTCTCAACCCGGGAGAGGAGGATGGGAAAACGAGCGGCCACACAGAAGAGAAACATGCACGCATACTTAAGAAGATTCAAATATTGTGAAGTATTGTGTATTGTTCGTATGAAAATAGTTTTTCTTCTACTTTTGGCGAATTTTTCATCACCTTGCCGTGGTCAATGCCTACTGACGAAGTAAAGGACGTCTGCAAGCGCTAACCACACAGACAAGGACTAGATGTTGGCATTAGAAGCATACTTAACTAAAAAATAACGAAAAGAAAGAATGAAAATACCCAAATAGAATCCTGTAGTTCAATAATATAAAGATATACAATATTTCATGATCAGAATCCTCCATGATCCTTTTCTGTAAACATATTTTATGTGGTCACTTATTTTGTCTATTGTATCGTTTGCCTTGACTGGATAGGGCAGCGTGTGGGCAAGGCCACTGGTCCGCTATGCCCTCCGATACGATCATAAGTCCTCCAATTCATATGCAAAATGCAGACCCACAGACCAATTAACCTCTCCCCGGTGCAAGTGAAGGCAAGGCGACCAGCAGTGCATGCCCTAGGGCGGAGGGACACACGGACTCGATTATGTTGTAGCACTATCTACAGGATGCACGGGCCCCTGAGTGGTGTCCCCAGTCACCCCCACAACACCACACGCGGCGTTAGTCTGCTCAAAGCACCTTTTCAGACTTACCTGTATACTAACTGTAACATTGTCTGTAACTGTAACATTATAACTTTTTATTGATATTTCCTTTAACGCAGAAAAAAAGAAAAAATATATTTTTGCTACCTGCCCTCCACCTCTTAATATGTATATGTCTAGCGATAAGGCAAGAAGTCATGAAGTCAGGACGTTCAGATGTCAAGAGGTCAAGGATTCAAGAAGTCAAAAAGTCTAGATGAAGTTAAGGCGTCATGAAGTAAAGAAGTTAGGATATCGAGGCGTCATGAAGTCAAGAATTCGATAATCAATCAGTCAAGTCAAGTCAAGAAGTGAAGAAGTCAGTGTTGCCAGTACGAGTCTTGGGCGCCTGGCCAGGTGGCGTGCGTGGGGTGCCAGCTGGCTGCCCTCCCTCAGCCCCATCAGCCTCCCGCCAGCACGTCCCCGGCGGGTAATTGCGGTGGTCCTGCTCATTAGGTTGCCGATCGTTACCTCCAGTGGCGCCCCTTGGGTCAGGCCCCCCCGTGAGACAACCACCATTATGGAAATGACGAAACATTACAATGAATATTAGTGTCTCTTTCTCCATGTCTTCTTTCATCGCTAATGAATGTATTATGTCTACATGATCGCTTCAACGAAAGATTATGAGAATTTTGATAACGTTTTTTCCACATCGTACTTCATCCGTGACGTATTTGCGTGTTATAACGTCCTGGTTCACTTCGTTGCCATATAATCACCCGTCTTCACCAACGCTTCAACAGTCCTTCCTTTCCCAACTTGCCGATCTTATGCTTATGGTTTAGAACTTTAGATAATCCCAACCTAACACCAGTCCTCTCTACTTCGCCTTTCCCCCCTGTATCCCTTTCCCCAGCCCACCACTTTGCCGCAGCTTCGACCCTAACACACACATCCAGCAAGGAAGGCTTTCTAACACTCCAGGGTCAGCCCAGTACTAAGATGGCAGTGAGATAGGAGGCAGGGAGAATTTCACCTGTACTGGATCTTGCAGGAGTCACGTAGATTTATCGAACCCCCTCGCTACGCTGGCAGGTGCTTTATCATGCCCCGCATCCCTAACACCACCACGCCGTCTTCGTTACCTGTGGCGCCCTTCACTTCTTACTCCCGTTTTCTATTCCTCCTAAGAGCATCACAGCGAGGCACGAGCACCATGGATACGCAAGGCTCTACATACATTTATACTTAAACGAAAGAGTATATATGAAAGCTCATGTTATGTTCAGTTATGTGGTGGGTTTGTGTTTTTTTGGTGCTTGCATAGTATTAATGTTTCTTGCTTATGGTTTTATATTTTTTATCGCGTGCGTGCGTGCGTGCGTGCGTGCGTGCGTGCGTGCGTGCGTGCGTGCGTGCGTGCGTGCGTGCGTGCGTGCGTGCGTGCGTGCGTGCGTGCGTGCGTGCGTGCGTGCGTGCGTGCGTGCGTGCGTGCGTGCGTGCGTGCGTGCGTGCGTGCGTGCGTGCGTGCGTGCGTGCGTGCGTGCGTGCGTGCGTGCGTGCGTGCGTGCGTGCGTGCGTGCGTGCGTGCGTGCGTGCGTGCGTGCGTGCGTGTGTGTGTGTGTGTGTGTGTGTGTGTGTGTGTGTGTGTGTGTGTGTGTGTGTGTGTGTGTGTGTGTGTGTGTGTGTGTGTGTGTGTGTGTGTGTGTGTGTGTGTGTTAACCTACGGTCTTGCCACGCGAGCTGGACTCGCTATCTCCAGTTTTACCCCCCCGGAAAGAGTTTGGAACAGGACCGATCTATGGGTAATGCTGAGACCTCACACACCACACACCATCCCCTTGTTCAAAGGGGACAGTAACACCTACATTTGTCAGTGAAAAATCCTCTGGAGCGAACGGGGATCGACTATGCGATCACGGTATGGCCTAACGCGCCCTAGACCACTTGACCACGCAGGCGGTGTTATTGTTTATGTTTTTTTGGTATGTGTGTGGGTTATTTTGTTCGTCTTGGCTGCTGGCATAACTCGACGTTCATGGATGGTTACATCTTTTTCCCGTGTTTGCTTCATGCGCACACACATGCACTTAAACTTTCCTCTCCTACCTCCTCTACTCTCCTTTCTCCGCCAATACAATAAGCAAAGGGAGAAGAGGGACGCTGATAGACCAGGCGGCAAAGTTCGATAATTCAGCACTGATTAACGACTTAGCCAGCCATTAATTAAAGGAACGATAGTGGCGGCGGCGGAGGCGAGCTGCTGGATGGGTGGCTACACGATGGACGCTCAAGTTGTCGAAATCACTCCCGAAAAGGTTAAAAAAAGGTTAATAGTAAATGATGGTTGGGAGCGTTGCAGGGGACTGTGCCGGAGGATTAGCAAGGGAAATTGATTACACAGGCCACGCAACCCGAGACCTCTCCGCACACGGCAGGTTTTCTGTTTCTCATTTGATGTTTGTTAAGGTTTGTGTACACTGCGATTGTCTGGACGAGAGAGAAATTAACGATGAGAGAATTAAATGTAGCTAATTATAAAACCTTTCTTTCAACTCTCTGGGATATCAAAAGACGTAGTTTTTTCTTATATTTCTTATTTACGTTGCATTGTACTTTTTGGCGTGGTTCAGAGGCTTCAGGTGCCACAACGTATACATCAGGAATTATTGTTGGTCATCATGTGTCATTGTTTATTCTCTGAGAATCTCTTTATATATATATATATATATATATATATATATATAATATATATATATATATATATATATATATATATATAATATATATATATATATATATATATGTATATATAATATATATATTATATATATATATATATATATATATATAGTGTGTGTGTGTGTGTGTTGTGTGTGTGTGTGTGTGTGTGTGTGTGTGTGTGTGTGTATTTTTTTTTATGGGGGGTGGCAAAACTAGGGGTGAGAAGGGGTTTCGAGAATAAATTAATAGAATAAATTTCACTGGGATTCAATGAAAATTAGTGTCTTTATGGCACAGTTACTATTTTGCCGGACGCTCCCCTTAAACACTCCTTTGAGCGTTACTTTGCAAACTGAAATCTGTCATATAATGGCAGTGGCAATAATGACTGCACTAGGAATCAGAAACCAGAGTGGTTATTTTCAGTGATTTCTTGGAACTTTTCAATTTGGCTTGATTTTTTTCTTCTAATTTATTATGTTTCTTTTTTTCAGTTTAAAAGGCCTAATGAATCTGATTTTGATTCACACTTATATCACACTCTTTTTCTTCTCTCTTTTTTTTCTATTTTTTTTAGAGTTGTTGGAACCCAAGAGACTGTTTCGTATTGACTTATTCGGTGTATGACTTTCTTGGTCAATAAAACCACTTACTACTTACTTTCTATCATTATTATCATATTCTATTTGTCCTGACCCCGACCGATCAGCAGGGCAGCAATCCGATATCTACACCCCGGCCAGCGCCATATTTACACCCTCCAGGCTTCCCACACCCTAAAGACTCATACCCTGGTACGCCCTTCACTTATACGCCTTCACCGGATTCATCTCACACGATAAATCCGACGTACATGACATAGTGACATGGATTCCTCGGTTTTTGTTCCTGGTAAACCCTCAGCGACCACCCGTACTTTCTGTGTGTGTGTGTGTGTGTGTGTGTGTGTGTGTGTGTGTGTGTGTGTGTGTGTGTGTGTGTGTGTGTGTGTGTGTGTGTGTGTGTGTGTGTGTGTGTGTGTGTGTGTGTGTGTGTTTTATGAGTATAATATTACGATTACTATTTCTCTCTCTCTCTCTCTCTCTCTCTCTCTCTCTCTCTCTCTCTCTCTCTCTCTCTCTCTCTCTCTCTCTCTCTCTCTGTCTCACACACACACACACACACACACACACTTCGTTTGTATTGCCACACACGCGTGATAAGTTAATGTATATGTACAGTCGAAGATGGAAGGGAAGGGAGAGTACATGTGTTGTTAATGGACTGAACACACATGCGAGGAACGCCAAGCCATAGGTGTGTGAGGGCGAGGACGGCAGAGAAAGGGATGCACCGGGAAAACTATCAACTCTTACTGACGCAAACCCTTGACCTCTCCTTGACACCCACTCTCCTATACAAGCTTATGTCACCTGGACCCAGAGTAATACACTCACACACACACACGCACGCACGCACGCACGCACGCACGCACGCACGCACGCACGCACGCACGCACGCACGCACGCACGCACGCACGCACGCACGCACGCACGCACGCACGCACGCACGCACGCACGCACGCACGCACGCACGCACGCACGCACGCACGCACGCACGCACGCACGCACGCACGCACGCACGCACGCACGCACGCACGCACGCACGCACGCACGCACGCACGCACGCACGCACGCACGCACGCACGCACGCACGCACGCACGCACGCACGCACGCACGCACGCACGCACGCACGCACGCACGCACGCACGCACGCACGCACGCACGCACGCACGCACGCACGCACGCACGCACGCACGCACGCACGCACGCACGCACGCACGCACGCACGCACGCACGCACGCACGCACGCACGCACGCACGCACGCACGCACGCACACACACACACACACAGACACACACACACACAGAGGGCCGGATCAAGAGGTGTGGGGGCCCTGGGGCACAGCTTTTGTGGGGGCCCTATATTCGCACGAAAATTAAGCACTTTTGTGGGTATTTTGAGGCCTATATTTGGCAAAGAACTATTAATGCATAGACTGGTATTCAGAGATAAAGGATGAAACTGAGACAGGCAAATATGTTTTGGTTTTGTAGCTTGCCAATGTTTTTAATATTACTGCTTAAAGCTAATATACATAGGTAGAGATGGAAGAGTTATACAAATACTGTAGGTCTATGTGTTAATTTCACATACACACCCATGATTACAAGAAATATAATAAAAGAAAAATAAGTATATATATAAGACTGGATCTTAACTCACCATCCATGCGCACTGCGTACTGTTGCTCTTGCACCATCATACAAACTCTTAACTGAAGTCAGTAATTTCTTTTCAACTGCATAAATAAATATTTTTCTAAAAAATATCAATATTTTAGTAAATACAGCAGCTTGTAAAATTATATTCCGTAAGCATCAAAGAAGCTTTTACCATATATTTTCATGTAGATTAATTATCTACATGAACAATGCAGGTTACTTACTTTCTGACTGGCAAATGTTTCAATGACTGTTTGAAAATCCATTTCACGAAGGATATCACTTTCAATGCTCATTATAGCCAACCATGAGAGACGACTCTGACTCATTGATGTTCTTAGTCTGTTCTTTATTATTTTCATCTTGGAAAATTATCTTTCACCACTACAGTTGGTCACCATTAATACTAAGTAGATTCTCAACAGTATTTCAACATTGCGAAAAGTTGCCTGCAAGCCACTATCAAGTAGAATTTTTTAGAAGTAGAGTTCTTTTGACCATGGGATACTTTCATTGTAGTCTTTTATGTGCAGTCAAAAACTACTCTATAGATGGATCAATTAGAAACAGCAATTTATGCTTCATTTTGGAATGAAATTTTTGAAAGATTCAATGCAACAAACCACATTGTACAAGATCCTAACATGGTTTTCAGTACTGCAGTAAAGACACTCAAGTCTCTGAAAACATTTATTGAAACAAAGAGAGAAAAATATGATGAATATGAAGTAGCTGGAACCAGACTGTTTGGAACAAAAAAGTATGGTGAGGTTTGCCATCGTGTGCGAAATGTGCGTCTTAATCCACTCTCATATATATATATATATATATATATATGTATAGAGTAGTCTTTGGTGCAGTTTTACAAACTCAGCAAAATGAACTAGTTCATCTTCGAGACTGGACTCTAGGTCATTTTTGTAAAAACTCACAAGACTAGCTGCAGCTGAACTGATTTCGTCAGCATTCATATCTTCCAGGCGACTGAGGAATCCAAAACGCTCACATACAATATCATAAGCAGTTATTCTGTCATTCAGAGATTGGACAAACTGGTCAATAACTGGAATGAAGCTGTTTGTACGAAACTTTGCCTTCGGACTCATCTGGGCATCCTCTGCTTTACCATAATCCAGTGGATTAAGACGCACATTTCGCACACGATGGCAAACCTCACCATACTTTTTTGTTCCAAACAGTCTGGTTCCAGCTACTTCATATTCATCATATTTTTCTCTCTTTGTTTCAATAAATGTTTTCAGAGACTTGAGTGTCTTTACTGCAGTACTGAAAACCATGTTAGGATCTTGTACAAAGTGGTTTGTTGCATTGAATCTTTCAAAAATTTCATTCCAAAATGAAGCATAAATTGCTGTTTCTAATTGATCCATCTTTTCATATAGATTACTAGCTTCATTTCGAACCACAGCCTTGTTTTCCTCATCAGTCATAATGTCATCAAGAGCCTCTCTTATCTCTCTGTAGCCATGTACTAAGGCCTTTGATGCATCAGCTCTGCAAGACCAACGAGTTTCACTTAGTCGCTTGGGAACATACAACTGCTTATCCGTGTTTGTTAATTTGTCTTTGAGAGCAGCATAGCGTGCCGTGGATGCTGTGAAAAACACATACAGTTGCTGAACGAAATCAAAGTAGTGAATAGCTGCAGAACATGTAGCCTATTAGCTGCTACCTTTCCAACTAAATTTAGGGAATGCCCACAACATGGCACAAACTCTGCTAATTAATTTTTTACTTTGATAAGTGCTTGCATTCCATTGTACTTTCCGCTCATATTTGCAGCATTATCATAGGACTGCCCCCTGCAATCTTTGATATCAGTTTTGTGGCCCTCTAAAAACTCAAACAGGGCATTGGCCATATCGGCACCAGTGTGACCTCAATTGTCCATGAATGTCAGGAACCTTTCCTTTGGCAATGTGTCTTCCATATAGCGTATGACCAAAGTTAGTTGATCAATAATGTAAGCCTCATCTGGGGTTGATCAAGAAAAATGGAATAATATTTTGATTTCTTGATTCTTGCTATTATTTCCTTCAGCATAAAAGTTCACCCATTATTCCAATTATTTTTCACAAATTGTAGATGAGAGATAATTGGTGTGACGTCGTCCTTTATTTGCATGCAGTTTGATGTGAGCTGCAAAAAATAGATCATACTGTGATAGAAGTTCCAGTATGCCAAGATAATTTCCATTTGCTTGAGAACCAATCACTTCATCTGTGCCTCGGAATGCTAATCCACGTTCAGCAATAAATTTGATTGTACTTACAATACGCATAAGAAGTTTGCACCAATAATACTGCAGTTGAGCTGTTAGCTTTAATAACTCTTGATCAACTCTGCCATGTTCCTTCCCTCGTTTTGCCAAAGTGATGATCGATTCTAGATGGCACTTTGATTTTTCGTGATCAGCTATCCTTTCATTGCCATGCTTCCAATCACAAAGTCCAACAGTGGCTAATTTGCCCTTTTCAGACTCTGAAGCGACAAGTTTACAGGGGTAACAATAAACTTTACCAGTCGTTGGAGAGAAACAGAGCCAGGAACGATTACCTATCTCATTATTCAGCATTTTCCTCTGGAACAAACTCCGTGAGCATTTTCGTGTGTAGTGAATTCCTTTTTGTTGGGGCCCCCTTTCGGTGGGGGCCCTGGGGCTACAGCCACGTAGCCCCCCCTTTAATCCGGCCCTGCACACACACACACACACACACACACACACACCGCCTAAGTGGATTAGTGGTTTAGTCACTTTAGAGCAGGGTTTTTTAACCTGGGGTTCCCATACCCCTTGGGGGTATGGGAACCAAATGCTGGGGGTATGGGACTTGATCTCTGGATATTTGCATTTATTTAATTTCAATGTATTAATTTGTACTTGAGTAGAATGTAAAATTATTAACTTGCACTGTTATTCCATATTTCAAAACAAGGCGTGTTTTCGCACGTGTAATGGAAATGCGGGATGAAATTATCGAATTCGTGAAGCATCAACAATCCCCCCTAGCAAATCATTTTGAAGATGAACATTTTATTGTTAGCCTGGGATATTTGGCTGATATTTTCAGGGTCCTCAATGATTTGAACATATCAATGCAGGGAAGGGATGTGGACATTATTCAAGCCAGGGGAAAAGTTGTCGCATTTACAAGGAAATTAGCTATCTGGAGTCGCCGTGTTGAAAGCGGAAACCTGACAAACTTTCCAATCTTTGACAATATCCTCATTGGAGATGGTAAAACATTACCTACAGAAGTATTTCAAGAAGTCAAGAACCACTTGAAAGTCCTAAGTACAAATTTTGAGGGTTATTTCTCAGATATTGATGATCTAAGCATGGAATCAGTTTGGATCCAAAACCTTTTCTCGTTTGATATATCGAGAATGCAAGACAACGATTCAGCAAAGGATGATTTCATTGACATCCAAAAAGACCCAAGAAAGAAAGCTGATTTTGAAAGGGCTGAGATGGATGTCAAGCAGTTTTGGTGTGAGCAAATCGCAGCTTACCCAAACTTGGCAATAAGGGCAATGAATGTTACGGTTCCCTTCACAACTACGTACCTCTGTGAAACCGGATTCTCTGCTTTATTAAATTTGAAATCAGTGGAGAAATCGACTTGATGTGTCAGATGACATGCGAGTAGCTTTGTCAGTAATTGTACCCCGATTCCATGTTTTGATTACAAAAAAACAACAGCAAATATCTCACTCGATTAGTAAGAGTATGTTATGGAGTTGAGATATTGAACAAATTGCACATTTAAGTTTGTTTGCTTCTTTTGTGTAATTATTGTAATAAATCTCAGCTGTAAGAAGTAAAGTTGCTGATTTATAATCTGAAACAGATAAATCAAAGTTATATTGTAAAATAGTTGTAGCTGTTTGTATATTTGTCATTTATCATTTTTTTTATTTTGCTTTTTGTAAATAAACATGATAAAATTAAAAATGCTTATGATTCTATTTATGTTTTATTCCTAGCTATCCATATCTAAAGTAAATTCAAGCTATTGACATCCTTGGAAGTCATACTGTCAACTAATAGGACTGGTGATGATGATTATTTCGACAGTCAAGTGAAAGGGATATGGGACCATATTCGGCAATCCACTGGGGGTTTGGAATCATCAAAAGGTTAAGAACCTCTGCTTTAAGGCAGGTTCACACTGAGCTTTTTTCGGCATTTTTGTAGACAGAGAAGAGGTCTGGGTCTGGGGCTGGTGTCATGATCGCATAGGTTTGAAAAAAAAATCACACACCGCTCGATCGGTCTTTTATCATGGCCACCGAGATGACAAGGCCTGCTACATCGCCCGTGACGTCACACCATGCGGATCCCACCCGCTCCGCTCCCAGTACAAGTTTACCTACCTAATATAATGTTTATCAGTATAAAATATATACTGTTATCTTCGGAAATGTTTGTTCTATAAAATTATCAAATAAAAAATCATAAAACACACAAAATAAATGCCATTATGTGACTTTCAAGAAATATGCATTAACTTAAATTCTTCGCCATTTAATATTTTGCTCGAAAACTCTTTACATGGAGAATATCAATAGAAGCGGAATTTAATTAGCTTTCCATTGATATATTTCGTTTAGTCATAAATGAACTAGCAGTATGCATAAATTAGCGTTAACTAAATATTAAAAATCATGAAATCGGGTAATTTCCTACCTAATATATGTTTATCAGTATAAAAGATATACTATTATCTTTGGAAATGTTTGTTTTATAATATTATCCAATAAAAAACCGTAAAACACACAAAATAAATGCCATTATGAGACTTACAAGAAATATGCATTAACTTAAACTCTTCGCCATTTAATATTTTGCGTGAAAACTTTTTACATGGCGAATATCAATAGAAGCGGAATTTAATTAGCTTTCCATTGATATATTTTGTTTAGTCATAAATGAATTAACTACTAACTACTCTCATAAAATAATATGTATCTCAGAGTACTCTGTAACATGCTTTAGGGCAGCAGTTATGCTGTAAAACCAGTGAAATATGGAGGGGTCTACAGGATTTCGCGCATTGACAACATTCCGCACAAAATCAGGACCCACATTCTCCACGAGTGCCCAGCAGCCTCTGAAAGAATGGTGATATAAAAGTAATTACACTTTACATAATTATCCATTGGTATCCATACTAGAGATGTCGATGAAGTGTGGAGTAACAGCTTAGTATCGATGATTTTTTTCTGATTCTTGAAGTGTTGTGGTGTTTGTTGCTTGATCACCCCGTTTTGTGCTTATACTTGTGAATGCTCTTGTGAAACGTCTTGGCTTTCTTGCTTGCTAATCAATGTTCTTGCTGTTTCCTTATTTTCCACATCAGTAACAAAGTTTGTTTCTTCACATCTGCATCCTGTTCATCTGCTAGGAGTAAAAATGTTGTAAGTTTTTAAGCATTTGTTAGTGTGTTGTCTTGTAGAAAGTTTAAGTGTTTCCTTATGTCTTTATATTCCTCGCACTGTAATAGGAAGTGTTCTAAAGTTTCCTGCAGTCCAGTGTTACATGTCGTGCATGCTGTGTTCCCGAGGGTGTGTTTGTTCCTGTAGTTTAGTTTAGTTTCAGTGTATTGCTTCTGCATCTTATCAAAGTTGTAGTGGATTCATCATTTATCATAAAAGTCTATTTCTTTTATGTGTGTTTTGTATGTTCTGTAAAGTCTAAGTGTCTCTTTTTCAAGTAGTTCTGCTTTCCATTTCTTGGTATCATGCTCTTTTAATTTGTCAGTTATTTCGTGTTGTGTACTATACCAAGTTGGTATATGTTGGTATTATGCTCTTTTAAATAACTGTTGACTGTTTCACTTGCTCTTGCTGCTAAGATGAGTGTCAATGTCATGTTTAGGGCACCTGATTCACTTTGTGCTAAAATAAGGCCATCATCTGCATAAAACAAGGCAGGGATAAAGCATATCTCATCTTTATATCCAATATTTGTTTGGTTCAGGTGTAGGATGATGATATATGTTATCATTAAGAACAGTGATGTTGAACCATTGCAGCCTTGCCTTATTCCGCTGGTGACATCCATGTTTGTTATGATCTCATTGTTTAGATACAGGATAGTCTTGTCATTTAGGTATATGTCACTTATGACGTCAATTATGTGTGGATGTATCCTGAACTTTTTTAGGCGTTCAATTAGGGGCGTGATGGCTACGAGTTGTGTGTTGGTCCCCATGGCTCCGGTACCAGAAACACCAACAGTTCTCTGCTTCTGAACTTTGCAAGGTCCAGAAGGTTGAGAACTGCAGGTTCTTGGTATCAGAGACCAGAGCTGCACCGCTGGACATGGTATAGTAATGCCGGAGGGGTAGCTAAGGAGATCGACCACATCCTCGTTAGTACTCGTTGGAGGATCCTCCAGAACTGCAGGGTTTACCGGAGTGCTGAGTTCCTTGGAACAGATCACAGACTTGTTGTTGCTACACTTAAGCTTCATGTCAAGTCCAGAAGAATCTCAAGAGGTAACCATACTGTGTTTCATCTTGAGAAACTGAAGGACTTGACATGTGCTCATGAGTATGCGGTGGCAGTCTCAAATCGGTTTGATGTGCTCGGTGCTCTCGGGGATCCTGTAGAACTGTGGGATACCTTCAAACGTGAAACTCTACAGGCTGCCAAGGAGTGTATTGGGGAGCGCCCGAGGTCAAGGCGTGGTTTTGTCTCGACGGAGACGCTGGAGAAAATCGAGGAGAGTCGTGCTGCCAGGCTGGCTGGGAACCGGGACCAGCACAGGGCTCTGTCACGCCGGACTAGAACCCTCCTGAGGAGAGACAAGGAGAGGTATGTCAGGAGTCTCGCTGA
>JACEEZ010024417.1:15000-22500 GCA_016584305.1 Chionoecetes opilio | reverse complement strand
GTAGTAGTAGTAGTAGTAGTAGTAGTAGTAGTAGTAGTAGTAGTAGTAGTAGCAGTAGTAGTAGTAGTAGTAGTAGTAGTAGTAGTAGTAGTAGTAGTAGTAGTAGTAGTAGTAGTAGTAGTAGTAGTGGTGGTGGTGGTGGTGGTGGTGGTGGTGGTAGTAGTAGTAGTAGTAGGTGTTGTTGTTGTTGTTGTTGTTGTTGTTTTAATGCAGGGTAGAGTCATCAGCGTAGGAGTGGATAGGGCATTGAGTTAGATTTTGCACATTAATGAATAATAGAAAGAGAGTGGGTGATAGAACAGAACCCTAAAGAACACCATTATTAATAGACTTAGGAGAAGAACAATGACCGTCTACAACAGCTGCAATAGAATGGTTAGAAAGGAAACTTGCGATGAAGGTGCAGAGAGGAACCAAAAAAAGGGTAGTTTGGATATTAAAGATTTGTGCCAGACTTAATCAAATTGTGCCTAACTCTATCAAAAGCTTTTGATATATCAAGGGCAACAGCAAAAGTTTCACCCAAGCCCTTAAAAGAGGATGACCAAAAATCACTTATTTAGTTAGGAAAGCTAGAAGTTCGCCAGTAGATCGACCAAAGATGGACCGAAACATTTTCAAAGTCAGAAATCAAGCAGTAAATGAAACACTTACAAAAGTTGGTATGGACATAGAATGAACACAATTGACGGGCTGGCCTTCCTCTACACAATATACTGGCACAAACATTAGCTTATGAAAAAGTAGACTTTGTCATGAATAATATCAGCTACGAGGAAATTTTTATCAGGCGCCACAAACTGCTGCCACGAGGCCAAGTGGTAACGTGTATATATAATTATACGCATGTGCACCGTAAGGCCACGACTGCATCACAGAAAGATATAAGGTTGCACGGCGCCGCATGGACATAGTCGGTCCTGCAGCGGGAGGCGTCTGCGCCCGTGCACGGCTATTCCACCTCTCCGTCTCAATGGCAAGACTGTGGCCACTCACACGGAAATATCAAAATGGCCTCCTGCGAGTATCATCTGCTTAGAGTATATTCGTGTACATTTCATGAACCACAAGGTCAGGGTTCAATAGCTTGTAGTAACATTCTCCTGGAGGATGCAGAGATCACAAGTGTTTCCTTCAGTGGCAGCATAGCTTCTCCTGCGTCATCTATATTTCACGTGATAAATAAGTCACGTATGTATTTTTTCACAGGAGTTTTAGTATCAAGAGCTAACTTCACCGCGTGTACCCAGGTATCATCATACATATTTCTTCTTTCATCCAATATATAATCGACGAAAAAATACCCTTTGTCTCTTCATTTCAATGGCTCGAAGAGGAGGGATAACCCAGTCCTGCATTGCATAAATTATTGCACGTTGTTAACCGGATCCCTAACAGTGATTATAATTATACATCTAGATTGTATAATCTAACCACCGGCCTCAGGTCTCCGTTCAGTCATGACTCACACCAATACAATATAGTTGATACAAGCGCTGCTTCAAATAATATTTTCTAGACATAAAATACCACGTCAGTATTTTTCTTTACAAAAGCCTGCCAGAGCTGGTACATACAGTGCCATCAACGCGGCCAGCATATAGCCACTCTACACCTGCCTAAGCGCTTCAATCTATTAATGAGGACAGTCCTTAGAACTCTGGGACTGGTAAAGTCAAGAAAGGTTTATAAATAGCGTGAACTTCTTACAACTGGCTAAATGAATCAACAATCTGAAGGTTCCAATATGCTCGATGCATCCCCGGCCTTGTTGACTCCCTGCCTGCTTACGAAATGGCTTAAAGCAGACATAGCCGATTACACAACACCATATCATCAAGTTTACCCAGGCAGTTCATTACATTTATTCGCCTACAATTCCTAACCAAATTTCTATATCCTTTTATAAAGAAAGTAAACATTCTCGCTACTCTCCACGTGGCAGGATAGCGTCTTCTCGCTTATAGTATACTTATACTATATATAGCAAGGCTGTTGAAGGAGTGTGCTGCCCGGTGGATACCTCGAGGCGTGCCAAGGACCCAATGGGAAGCCCCGATACAGCAGACTAACAACAGTCAACATACGTAAAACTTATATTTTCAGTATAATTATTTTTCTGCCTCAGTGCCTCAGGACCTCAACCGTTGTGGCATCACAAAATTAAGTAGCCTTAAACCGACCAAGTTTTAATTTAGGTAGAATTCATGTAGATTTCTGGAAACGCTTCTTGCTACGTGTTTTCCATAATCAGCCGCAGAGCACTGAGGCAGCGACTGAAGTAAGTAAATATGACTAAAACAGAAACAAGTAGGTACGAGCTGCTGTTCCTCCGCACGAGAACTGTCTGTCCACCTGCTTCCTCAGGGTAAATTTTATAATATATAGTTTTCTCTGCAGCATTCGTGGACACACTTGTAGTACACGTGCAGATGATTAAGTTTACTTTAAAAAAATCAAAATGAGACACAAATTCCTATGATTGATAGTTTGGTGGCAATCCAGGTCATGGGGTAGTGATGGAGCCACCCCGCCCCGCCCCGCACCACCACACTTGTCACTTGACAGTCATGGCGACGGCGGCGGCCACTGCCGATGCATCATGCACGAGGAGGAGCGTGCGAGGCTGCTGTCCACGCCGCGCCCCTCACTGCACTTCACAGGAGCCTGGACTGGCTGACACCCTTGATGATCCTCAGGGTCTTAAGAGTGGGAGGGATCGCATGCGTAAATAAAAGATATAGGAGTGTTGAAAGAAGAGGATGGGAGAATCTGAAACCACGCTGGACAGGTGGTGGCGTTAAGCGTGCTGCGGTGCATGGGAATGAAGGCGTCCCGGCTTGTTGTTATGACAGGCGTGGAGGCGGCCGACGCAGCCCACCCACCGGCCAGCCTACCTGTGCCGCCGCCCCTGCTGCAAGGTCCTGCCGCTAGCACTTGGCCGGTGCACCAACCATCATCACTACACTGCACTAGGCTCCCTGCCACGCTGATCAATCTCCGACTCACTTCAACCATTCTGTGACAAAGCTCTTGTTATATAATAGCTATGTCAAATAGAAGACTTAGTGTGCATAGTAGACCTACTTCACAGACATGTCTACGCCTTGCACGTATCTCTTCAAAACGAATCTGATCTTTTTGTTACACAATATCATTTACAATCAGTAGTCTTATCGTTTAATTAACCAAAGAGAAAACGAGTCAAGCATGGCGAAGTTGTGACGGGAATCCTCCATACAGTAGCTCCGTCGCGCCACACACCGCCACCGCCAGGCCTCACCCACACACCTGCTGCCCCACCTTCCTCTGCTGCACAACTCCCCTGCCATCCCCAACCCCCTCCTCCACCTCCTTACAACACCTCCTGGTTACATTCAATCAACAATGACATCTTGAAAAAATATCGCCATGTTTTCAATGTATTTTGTAGGAGGCACTAAGGTAAATACAAGTGCGGGGAGTGGGGTTGGGGGGAGGGGGATGAGTCTCCAGTCGACGCCATGAATACAGTCGGCAAACAAGAACGAGCCAGCTGACTCACAAAACCCACGCCAGGTATTGCAAGGGAAGACTTCTTTGGTTGTTCGGTACTTTACATTTACATTTTAAACGAACAGATGCCTTAATAACTAAAACAAATCCTGCCTCCTGAAGAATCTGCCGCGCATTAAAGAACAGTCTTCTATTTTTAGCGAACAAAGTTTCTTCAGAATGCTGCTGCTGTTACCTAATTCTTGCCGCGTCACACTATGGAATGCTCTCTAAGATGCCTGAATAAACGTGTTAATCACAGGCTGGACTTTCTGAGGCTGTACAAACAATAATTTATTTTAGTTTATAATTGTATTCGTATGCCAGTCTAAACGGAAACGCTGAACAAACGCCAGGGTGGCTTAATCAAGATCTGTTGAAAAGATAACTGAGCAATACGGAATCATGTATATCTAATTATGCATTTCCTTCACATTGCATATCTCTTTGTCTTTTACCGATACTTCCATGGTTACTGCTCGTCTGTGAACCATTACAACTGTTTGCCTCCCGCGGCCTCGCTGCACAACATTTTCTACTAACTCTCATCCCTATCGTATCCACCTTATTAGTGTTAAAGTTTTAACCCACACTTTCGCTTCTGCATCTCTTTTATTGGTAAATTCTGGAGCAATGCTTTATTATATTTTTTACCCCCTACGTATATATGGCTGGAGCTCCGTCAAGGAGAGTGCCAAGAAGAGTGGTGATAGGTATATATATATATATATATATATATTATATATATATATATATATATATATATATTATATATAGTATATATATAATATATATATATACGTATATATATATATATATATATATATATATATATATATATATATATATACTGTATTAATATATATATATAATATATATATATATATATATATATATATATATATATATATATATATATATATATATATATATATATACACATACACTCTTTTTCCATAGCGTTGTTTTTGAGTCCTTGACTAGTCTCCCGCCTATGTGTGGATTAGAAATGAAAAAAACACACTTTGCTACTATCCCATTGCATGGAGCTGGAAGCATGGTCAGGTACACTCACAGACATAGTGTGGCACGTACCTACTTGGTCGACTAAGGTGTGGTATACATGGAGTCGAACATGAAATGAACTGAAATTGAAATCAAATTGAAATTTAGTTTTTTCGAAAGATTTTCAAATCGGGAATGAATAGGAGTAAAGTGTTTTTAATGTTTGTCTTGCAAATGAAGTGAAAAGTGTATGCGAGCACATGTCGATATGTATATAGCTTGTTAGGGAGGTAACCATTGATGTGTGAATTGTGGCGTATAGCCTTTCTATTTAGTCATCTTTCCTCCTCTGACTGTAACTTAAATGTTTCCTTGTTTCTCAAATAGTGTAGCATTTATTGCCCCAACTCTCCTTCCCTCATCTCTGGTTGGAAGCAGCGACTCCTCATAATCGTAGATAATGCAAAACACATAATTTATATGGTTTATATCACGACATTCAACCACTTGTAATAAAGCTGGAGACTCGCTTCTATCAGGTGCAGAGTCACTCCACCACACTAATGTGGGCGTCATGAGTCTGCAGCAACTTTGCCACAGCATATGAGTGAACATCAAAGTTTTTCAGAGAGCGACGACGGTGAGCCGGACGTGAATGGCAGCACCGCCAGGAAGCACACCCTTGGCTTCAACGTGACGGCGCCCCGCGGGGAGACGGTCACCAACGCCACACTGCGCCTCTACGCCCTCATCACCCGTGACCAGTACGCCTATATCGGTACGTACGCCAGCCTTAATCTTCCTCAGAAATTCGCTTCTCAATGCCGATTCTCCTTGATTTGTTGTCTTTGATCATAGTGAGTAATGTTTCCCCTACTGTCACCCCACTGTTTCTGCCCACCAGGCGTGGAGCGTCGCGTGCGCGTGGAGATGACGGTGCCCAGTGTGCCTGCGGGGCACCACGGCCACGACGCAGGGGGGGAGCCAGTGACGGTGAGGGTGTGCGAAAAAGACATTTACGAGCTACACAATGCCTGGGAAACCTTCGATGTGACTTTCGCCGTGAGGCACTGGCAGAAGCATCCATCCAGCCCCCAGTTCCTCCAGGTAGGCGCGGCTCGCGTGCACTTCGTACAGCTCTATAAGTATAACCTCTTTTAGTATACTCGACAGGTTTTGCAAAAATTCAGTGTGTGGCAGAATGGTGAACTATGGTAGTTCACATTTCCAAAGATGTTCAGTATTAAGTGAAAGCATCATGTAAAAATCATAAATCTTTACTTACTTTACTACTTCATTTATACTACAGTAAAATGAGTGATCTGGTTTTTTTATTTGTAAATGTGAACTTGAATCAATCAAATGATCGTTGTCACCACCACCACCATCAGACATCTACCATTATTTATTTACAATTATTATGCAACATTTTATGTGGGACACGACATTGCATCTAACCTACTAAGTTCTGCCTGTTGTCCATTTTTCACTCTCACACTTCCACTTCCTGTTTGGTTTTCCTGCACTGCGAGTCATGAGGCAGCGCTAATTTCTATGGACGATATACCTGTTAGCTGTTACCTATTGCATCCTACAGATCTACGTAGAATCAGTGTTCTCGACGGCCGGGAATGGCGGCGACATGGACGTTGCCACAATGCCTCTGACGGACAGCGAGCCGCTCCTCCTCCTGTACTCCTCCGTCAGGCACCGCAAGCAGTCACGCCTTGAGCTCAGTCTCATGATTTCACACGAATACGACATTAAGAAAAAGGTAGAGGTGAGCACGATGGGACAGAAAGGATGTAGGGAGAGTAGACACTAAACTGAGAACATAGGCCGGATATATTCAAAACTTAATTTAAGATTCTCTCTCTCTCTCTCTCTCTCTCTCTCTCTCTCTCTCTCTCTCTCTCTCTCTCTCTCTCTCTCTCTCTCTCTCTCTCTCTCTCTCTCTAATTATACTTGTATATGTATTTTGAATGACAGAATCATAGAAAGAAGCGGTCATTAGAGAGGAGGACTCGAGTGAGGAGAAATACAGCCGAGATCCAGGAAGAGGAGAGCAACATGATATTTGAGGGGGAGCTGCCGGTGCCGGGGCTGCCGCAGCACGCGCACAACTCACTGGGAGGTAAGGTCAGTGTGGCACCTCTACTCTCTAGACTCAGCAACATAGGAGTGCAGTCTCTCGATTTTTATCTTTCTGCTCCTCAACTTCTCACCCGTCTCCTTTTCTTCCCACTTATCGCACTGCTCACACTACTAATCCTGGCGTCGCAGATCGAGGGAGGGGACGCCGCGGACGCAGAAGAAGAGCCAAAAACGGGTGCAAGATGAAGCCACTACGGGTGGACTTCAAGGACATTGGGTGGGACGACTGGATCATCGCACCGGTCCACTACGAGGTAAATACTGGCGGCTGAGACTTGCGCTAAATCGCGCCTCACTACATGGAAGACAGACATAAAGTGTGAATATATTTTGATCGTGGTTGCCCACTCACCAGTGTAATTTTGGATTTCATTTATCATATTGAGCTCCTTATATTTTGTCTAGAAATGTTTCTCATTAACAAAACTTTTTTCTTCTTTGTTGTGAAACCCCATAACCTTAACATTTCCATTTTATTTTTAGTTAAAAGACTAACATTCCTTATGTCAGTTTAGGGCACAGTATTTTAGGCCTCTCTCATTTTTTCCAGGCGTTTCAGTGCACCGGGAAGTGCTTCTACCCACTGGCGTCGCACCTGACCCCAACCAAGCACGCTGTGGTGCAGACACTGATGAACTCTGTCCACCCGGATCGCACCTCACGCGCCTGCTGCGTCCCCACCAAGCTAGGACCCATCTCCCTGCTCTACTTCGAGAACTCAAACACTCCTACCTACAAATACCAGTATGACGACATGGTGGTGCTGGAGTGTGGATGCAGATAGTGCTTGGCACAGGGAGCTGGGAA
>JACEEZ010024416.1:15000-16859 GCA_016584305.1 Chionoecetes opilio | reverse complement strand
AAAAGAAAGAAAAAAAGTTTACGTCTGTAGGCCTTGATCTTGTGAAAAAGGAGAATTAGAAATTAGATTGAGGTGTAGATTTAGATATCTCGTGTGTTGTTGTTATTGTCCACTCTGGTATTTCTCTTGTTTAGGGGAGGCGGTAGCAGAGTGGTTAGCGTCTCCGACTGGCGTTCTCGGTGAGACGAGTTCGATCCCCGACGAAAACCAAAACCTTTCTGCACCGTCGAGTGGCCTAAGAACACCCACATGCCTTACCCATTAAATCTACCTTCGATTGCGAGTGCATCGGAAGACACATGGGGGTGGCATTAGCCTCTAATCACAGGCGTTACTATAAAAATACTGCCTGCGCCACCACAGGCGAGGACCAACCATCACAGCCCTACCATCCGAGCCCTGGGTCACCGCTGCCTACAGGCCTGCCATCAATGCTGTCTCTGTCTATGTCTCTGTGGCTCTCGCTCTCGCTCTCTCTCGCTCTCCCCCATACTACTCACCTAACTTCATTTTACCTATCCCATATACCTCTTCTCTTCCTCCCTTCCCTATCCTTTCTATCCATCATCACACCTTTCCCTCCCTTCCCCATCATTTTTCCCTGAAAGTGTACTGCTGAATTTGAGTAACAGAACTTTTCATCTATCTTTTCAATTCAATGATTAATACATTTCCAATCCAACATGTTTTTCTGGTGTCATAACACTTCAGCATTTTCTGACTTAACTATCGATTCCACTGTTTCGTGATTTTTGTTCTCTCATCCCCCCATCCCCCCTCTCTCTCTCTCTCTCTCTCTCTCTCTCTCTTCTCTCTCTCTCTCTCTCTCTCCTCTCTCTCTCTTCTCTCTCTCTCTCTCTCTCTCTCTCTCTCTCTCTCTCTCTCTCTCTCTCTCTCTCTCTCTCTCTCTCTCTCTCTCTCTCTCTCTCTCTCTCTCTCTCTCTCTCTCTCTCTCTCTTCAATTTCGGAGTTATATCACACAAATGGTAGTAATAAATGTTCACCCCGTGTGTGTGTGTGTGTGTGGGTGTGGGTGTGGGTGTGGGTGTGGGTGTGTGGTGTGGGTGTGGGTGTGTGTGTGTGTGTTAGAGCTACGTGTTCCATTTGAATATATATGCTAATTCAAACGAAATAATAATTACTTCCAAAAACACTATAACGCCTTTCTCTCTTCCCCAATCTACTTGCGTTACAGACTATAATATGTATAAAAATGTATTATCACAATTATAGTGCATATAAATTGACGGATGTGTAGTGGAAAAAATCAACGAAAATGGTAGTCACGTTGTGGTTGTTGTTGTCCACTCTAATATTTCACAACATTAAGAAAAAAATATATATATATATACTACGTCTGCATTTTATTATATTATAGCGTAATCCTCCTAAGAAAAGTGCTAGCGATAAAGAGTAAATTAAGTAAGCACGTTATTATCAAGGAATATTCGACCTTATCACCGGCGCTCATTAAGGTGAATATTACCTGAAGGCCGTGAATATAATGGTGGTGATGGTGGTGGTGGTGGTGGTTTGCTCTTTCAAGACCAAAACTTTTTCACATAATTAAAACACATTACACAATATAAAAATTCTTAATATTTAATTTGTTTATTCACCATTTTTCATCGATATTTTTTCCCTAAATAGGTTCATCACAAAATAGGCTGAAGTAAAGAAATGCGATATTGTTTTTCCCTAATACGTTAACGCCCTTTGTCAACTTGTTTATGTAATGATGAGAGAGAGAGAGAAAGAGCGAAAGATGGAGAGAGAGAGAAAGACAGAAAAAGAGAGAGAAAGAGAGATTTTGGCCATACATACACACATACACACTCCCTCTCTCTTTCTTTTCTCTC
>JACEEZ010024416.1:10000-12500 GCA_016584305.1 Chionoecetes opilio | reverse complement strand
TAGTTACCCGTAAAAATAATTATTTTACTACCTCAGTCTACAGAAAACCTACTTTCACAGGACTAGGAACCCAGTATCTATCATTCATCCCTAACCTTTTTAAAATCAATACTATTAAGACCTTACTACACAGATGCTATAGTTTCTCTTCCAATTGGTTTGCCTGCGATAATAAAATGAAATTCCTTACTAATTTTTTCCAAAATAATGGCTATCCCCTCAAATTGATAGAAAAAACTTTCTAATTTCTTAGATGAAAAGTTCAACCCTAAATCGAATCAACCCGAACCTACATTAGACACACATTATATTAAACTTCCATTTTATGGCCATCTTAGTTAAATCATTCGTAAAAAACTCAATAATCTACTCAAGTTACACCTTCCTAACTCAAATTTTTAATTTATTTTTACAAATCCATTTACTTTAAGAACACATTTCATATAAAAAATCCTATACCTAAACTCTTATATCAAATATAATTTATGAATTTGAATGTTCGAGCTGTAACGTTCGATACATCGGCAGAGGGTCAAGAAATTTTAACCCCTAGGTTCGCAGAACATAAAGGTGTTTCCGCCGTACTGGCCGACCTATTTCTTCCCTTCACAATCTGCTATTCGCTCACACTCCCATGATCTTGATCACCCATTCTCTATGAATGACTTTAGAATCCTATCAAAGGCAAACTTCTCTAGTGACACAAATTATTAGAATCCATACACATCAAGCACTTGTCTCCTGATCTTAATAATCAAGTCACTTCATACCAATTACTATACTCAAATGATTATCCATTTTTTCGATTGCCCCATACGAACCGAAATGTACCTGTTAAATTATTGTTCATTCAGTCCTCTCCCAACCCAAGCAGCATACACACCAAGGTTTGTTATGTATAAGTTGTGTTTTTAGTTTTTAAATAATATAGGTTTTATTTTATTGCTTTAAATTTTTAGATGTTTGCTTTAGCATTTTTTTGTATTTTAACTTATAAACTATTTTAGCCTGATGATGCCAAGTGCCATTGGCGAAATTTGCACGCACATAAAAAACCCCAAGAAAAACGAGTGTCTTTGCCCCCCTGAAAATCAATATATATATATATTATATATATATATATATATATATATATATAAAATATTATATATATATATTAGATATATTATATAAAATAAAACCACTGGGAACAATTTGAAAAAAAATAATTGTTGAGTTAGTTTTTTGAGCTTTTTAGACTAAAATTGGCATGCTGATTCCAAATCTGTAGTCAGTTTTTTTCTAGCACGTCAAGTTTTTTCTCCACAGCTTACCCTCCAGATAAGAAAAATTTCCCACTTGTGAGCCTCATTCAGCCTCTTTCCCAGCTGAAATTCCAGTGCCAGTTTCGAACAACACCTCCTCTAGAAGATCTGAGTGATGTTGAAGAACGCAGTGACAGCAATGATGCAGATTTTGACATTCACGAGGATTTCAGTTCGTAGGGATTTGATCAGCACGAGTTGAATGATTTTAGCACGTGATTTGGGCTACCCAAAAAAAGCTTCAGAAATACTAGCATCAAGACTGAACGAGAAAAACATACTTGAACAAGGAGTGAAGGTATCATATTCGAACCAGAGAAAGTACATTTCTGCAGTACTTTCGAAGTGCCAGCGGTTTTGTTTTTTTGCCATAACATTCCTGGTTTACTGAAGGAATTAGGGCTTTCAATCTACAATCCAAATGAATGGCGATTGTTTATTGATAGTCAAAGCGGAGCTTGAAGTGTGTCCTTCTACACAATGGCAATTTGTTTGGCGCAGTCCCTATTGGGCATTCGGTCTGCCCTTCGTGAAGAATATGGAGATGTAAAGAGAGTCATTGAGTTATTGCAATATGACAAACACAATTGGATCATCTGTGTTGACATTAAAAGGGTGTCCTTCCTTCTGGTCAACAACGTGGATACACAAAGTACCCCTGCTTTCTCTGTATGTGGGATAGCAGAGCTCGAGAGAAGCATGGGTTCAGACAATTGCCTCCGAGATCTGATCTTAAACCGGGAAAATCCTAACATTGTACATGAGCCACTTGTTGACAGGAAGAAAATAATATTCCCACCTCTGCACATAAAAATAGGTCTCATGAAAAAATTTTTAAAAAGCATTGTCAACTGATGGCGACTGTTTGAAGTACATCATCTTTGGGATTTCCTGGACTGTCAATTGAAAAAATCAAGGCCGGGCGTTTGATGGTCCACAAATTCGACAGCTCATCAAAGATGAACATTTCAACGGTACATGTCAGACCTTGAAAAGAATGCTTGGCTATCATTCAAAGACGTCCCTCAAGAACTTTCTTTAAAATACACGTGCAAGTAATTACGCAGAATTGTTCAGAAACTATTGGAGAGCTACAAAGCGCTTGGTTGCAACATGAGTATTAAAGTACAAATTTTTTTTATAGCCACTTGCCAACTTTCCCGGAAAAACTTGGTGCTGCTAGCGACGAGCAAGGT
>JACEEZ010024416.1:0-2500 GCA_016584305.1 Chionoecetes opilio | reverse complement strand
CAGGATTTTTCCTACCAACATTCATTACGCTAGACTTATCAATATTAAATTCCATATGCCATCTGTCTGCCCACTCATTTAATTTATCTAAGTCTCCTTGCAAAATATTTACATCAGACTGTGATCTAATAATCCAACCTACCTTAGTATCATCCGCAAACTTGCTGATATTACTACTAATCCCACTATCCAAGTTGATGTAAATCAAAAATAGTAATGAACCCAAAACAGACCCTTGTGGAACACCACTCATTACCTGCCCCCAGTCAGATTTAGAACCATTAATTGTAACCTTTTGTTGCCTATTACTTAGCCAAGATCTAATCCAACGAAGAACCTTCCCATCTATTCCATGAGCCTTAACCTTATTTAAGAGTCTACCATGTGGCACCTTGTCGAATGCCTTATTAAAGTCCAGGTATACTATATCATAATCCTCATCATTATCTGCTGTTTCATAAACTTTTCTATAAAAACTCAATAAATTAGTGCGACATGATTTACCTTTGGTGAACCCATGTTGTGAATCTTTACCCAAAAATGCTTTTTTAAGATGCTCTCTAATGTTTTTTGCAATAATAGATTCCAATAATTTACCTACCACTGACGTCAGGCTAACGGGTCGAAAATTTGACATTAATCCCCTCTATCTCCCTTCTTAAATATGGGAACTACATCTTCCTTCCTCCACATTGACGGCACTTCCCCTATATCAATCGATTACCTAAAAATATGTGCTAACGCCTCATTAACAACCTCTTTGCATTTTATTAATACTCTGGGATACACTCCATCTGGTCCTGGTGACTTAAAATTCTTCATTCCGTCAATACCTTCTTCTACCAATTCCCTAGTTATTACAATATCTTTGAGTTTCTCATCATCCTCTCCTCTAAACATCTGTTCATTATCACTTATTTTATCATTCATCCTTAGTGCTTAGTGTTGGCCGAAGCCACCACCTCGGAAGACAGGTCACAAACCCCCAGCTAACACCCAGTACCCATTCACTGCTGGGTGGACAGGGTCTCGGGTTTTAAGAAGACCGCCCGTTTGTCTTCGCTCCGCCCGGGGATCGAACCCCGGGACTTTCTTTTGTGACCCGGCTTGCAAAACCGTACATACGGAGTGTGAGGTGAGTAGGTAGAGTTAGTGTGGTGGGTGTGAGGTGATGTGAGTGTGATTGGGGGTGAGTTTTTACATCAAAAGGAACTGGAAAGGGGCACAACAAAAAGGGTAACACAAAGCCCGTTTAGTCCCAGTCCCTTAAAGAAGACAGAAAGAAAAATATAAAAAAAGATAGGTGACCCTTTTATTTTCGGGAGGTGTCTTGTTACCTTTTTTGAAAGATTAAGTCATAGGAAATTGGAAAATTGAAACAGGAAGAGAGTTCCAGAAAGTTTCCCAGTAAAAAGGGTGAAATATAAAATACTGTTTAAAACTCTTGCATTAGGAAGTGGACGAATAGAGATGAGAATGAGCAGAAAGTCTTGTGCAGCGAGCCCGGGGGGGGGAGGCTGCATTAGAAATTCAGAAGAGCAGTGGGGGCATGAAAAAAAACGTAGAAGAGAGCAAGAGAAGCAACTTTCGGGTGGGTTTAAAGATTGAAGACAGTCAGTCAGAGGAAGGAGTTGATGAGAGAAAATTTTTTATCAACCCCTTTTTGGGAGTGTATAGTGGATCCCCCCCAAATTGTGGACTACCCAAAATGGGGGGTAAGGCCCCCGTGAGAGAAGCAATTGGGGGGAAAAAAAAGGGCGCAGCGCCACAGGACACCTAATTCTTAGAAGCTGTTTTTGCAAAGATAGATGTGAGATTTCCCGTTTAGATTTTTTTGAAAGGAAAAGTCCCAGAATTTTTATTGTGAAAAAGGAACAGTTTAGTGTATTAAGAAAGGGGAAGCTATCGGAAAGGTTTTTTGAGTAGATAGGAAGAAATTGGGTTTTTTTAGGCATTTAAAAAAAACAAGGTTTGTTTGCCCCAATCAGAAAATTTTAGAAAGATCGAAGTTTGGTGCTCGGGGCATCTCTCCTTTTAATACTTAGTTTTTGTTGAGTTGGACGCTAATAAACGACGTTGAAAAAAATGCAGGGTTTTTAAAATCAGCGTAGAGTGGTGGGCTTTGAGTTAGGTTAGAAGATTTAATGAAAAATAGAAAGAGAGTGGTGATAGGACAGAAACCCGGGAACACCACTATTGTAGATTTTGGGGAAAAACAAGTCCGACAGTAGCGCATATAACGGTTTGAAATGAAAATTAAAAGAAGGTATAGAGAGAAGGATAGAAACCGAATGAGGGTTTTGGAAATAAGATTTGTGCCCGACTCTATCAAAAGTTTTTTATGTGTCAAGGGGAACAGCAAAATTTTCACCGAAACCCTAAAGGAGGATGCCAAATTTAGTTTGGAAAGCTAGAAAAAATCGCCCCTAGATCGCCCTTTACGGAAAACCGTACTGCGATCGATAGAAGATTTTGAGCAGATAGATTTTTTTTTTTTTAA
>JACEEZ010024415.1:71065-92348 GCA_016584305.1 Chionoecetes opilio | reverse complement strand
TCTTCCTTCCCCGGTCCCCCCTCACTGCCCGGTGCATGAATTTCCAGACGACTCCTGCTGCAGTGTCCGCGTTCCACCCCCCGTGTAGTGCACAGTCATCATCGCCTGAACGTCACCACCTGTGACCTGACCACCCTGCTGGCGGCGGCGGGCGTCCACCCTGTTAGGGTGTTAACGAGAGGGTTGGGTTGTTAGCCCGCTGGGCTTATAGTAGCTTACCTCGGCACCACCGGGACCAAGGTTAGGCAGTTCAGCCATGACCACCAAACTGTTACCATACGTCCTGTAGGCCTACCTCTTCCTCGCTCCTAAATAAACCTGCAGTGGCTGCCCACCTGTCTACTTCACCTCCACTGGTCATCACTAGAACCTGGCGCAGTGCGTTACGACCTACGGGGGAATGGCACCGGCACCACCCACACGTCCACGGCTTTCACCGGGCCCCTGGGCCGACATAAACAAAAAGATAAGTATTGTTAAGCGCACTTAGCAGACGAAAATTTGCTGATCTTACACTTAAATATTTAAGAAATGCTTAAGTAATTTAACCAAAAATACTTATCCGATTTAAGTATGCTTAACAGGCACCAAAGTTAAGTGTCCTTCATGGGCATGCTCAAGTCTTTTCTCCAGCACTTAAGTCTTCACTAGGCCAAGATGGACGCACAAAATCAAGGAATAATCCTCCCCGAGGTCAAAAATGTACAGCCTAGAAAGACGTTATGGATATGTATGATGATGCTGACCTTATTAAAAGGTACAGGCTGGATCGCGAAGGAATAATATGCAGTTTCGGGAAAATATGCAGTTTCGGGAAAATATGCAGTTTCGGGAAAATATGCAGTTTCGGGAAAATATGCAGTTTCGGGAAAATATGCACTTCCGGGAAAATATGCAGTTGCGAGAAAATATGCAGTTTCGGGAAAATATGCAGTTGCGGGAAAAAGTGTAGTTTATGACTTGCAAGATTTTAAAGAGAAGTTTGAGTTTTTTAGCTTAATATGTGATGCTTTCCCTAATGGAGATAGGTTTTTTTTTACTGTACAAGTCTAAAAAAAGTGAGTGTTTTGCAATTTGAAGAAGTGATGACAAATTTCTACTAATAAACTTTTTAGACGTTTTGACGGGAAAAAACGCTCCATTTGCAAAAACATCAAATATTAACCTAATCAAACCATCAAACTAACCTGATATAACTTTCTAACTAACCTAACCTAACTCGGTAATTATGGAGGAGAGTTTCACGTTTGTTTTCAGAGACACCAACTATTTTTTCTTGGCCTACAATAGGTGCTTGTTCTAATGGTGCTAGTTTTATTTTGCGCAAACCAAAATAAAAATGAAAAAAAAAATGAAACCTAATCTAACCTTGTTTTAATGAAACCTAACCTAACCTAACCTAACAGATTTTAAAGAAACCTAACCTAACCTTAACCACAAAATATACTTTTTTTTTTTTTTTTTTTTTTTTTTTTTTTTTTTTTTTTTTTTTTTTTTTTTTTTTTTTTTTTTTTTTTTTTTTTTTTTTGGTTTGCGCAAAATAAAACTAGCACCATTAGAACAAGCACCTATTGTAGGCCAAGAAAAAATAGTTGGTGTCTCTGAAAACGAACGTGAAACTCTCCTCCATTATAACCCCTAACTCTCTAACTAACCTAACCAAACCTAATCTAAATATTAGCCTTTTTAATTTCCGACAGCGGTAATACAGGTTAGAAATATTCCTTATGGTGAGAACGAAACGTTTAGATTTAAATCCACCAATCATATATTGTTTTAAACTGCACATATGTCACAAGTCATTATATTACCCATTTGGTACATTTTCGTTATTAGACACCACTGATTTCTAGGTAGTCTCTGCTTACCTGAATTTTTTTTGTGTGTATTGATTTAATCGGGTAAAATTCTAGAGTCCTATCCCGCCCTTATTTGTTTTTTTTCTTCTCTCCAGACCTTCACAGATCCCTTCACATACCTCTACCGTAAAACGTAATTATGAAGTGGGGGAGAGATACCTCCCAACCAGCCTAAACAACTCCCCCTTGGAACTAAAAAAAAAAAAGTTAATCGCTATAACCTAACCTAACTCTTAGCGAGCACCCCCCCTAAAAAGAAAATACTAACCTAACCTCAATAAAACTTAACCTAACCCTGGTAAAATTTTCAAGTCCTTTCCCGCCTTTAGATCTCGCATGGAGATTATTGGCAAGGGTAGGTTAGGTTATAGTGAGGTTAGGTTAGTACTATTTTGGTAATTGATACTTCCAACCAGGAATTGAGTATGAGGTTAGAAGTGCTCTTTTCCCATGTATTTTTATGTATTAAGAATGATAGTCACATTAAAAATTGTCGGATGTATACAATTACAACTCGTCAATGTATTGTATTAAGCAGCAGTTTTACCATTGTAAAGATTTAACGAGAGATTTTTACAAGAATAAGTAGGTAATTCCCGTACAATATCAATTATATATTTTTAATGTATTTTCAACCTTATATCAATAATATCATCCCATAAGAGTTTTTACCGGATATATTTTACGTCATCCACATAATCTACTACCCCTATAAAAACTCCTTTCCACTTCCCCGCCCGCATTCCCGACGGGTCCCTAGGATTGTTAGGGAGGAGGTGGATAAATGCAAAATGAGGCATTTCGGACGATTTTTAATGTTACCATCATTCTTAACACATCAAAATGTATAGAAAACGAGCACGCTCCATCTCGTTACTCTTATTTTAACTAACCTAACCGTTTCTGGCTGAAATAACATTCAGCTATGTAAGTACATTTTTTAGCTTTTTAGTGCTCAATATCGAAATTATACCCACCATTTAGTGTGTCCAGAAATGCATTTATCTAAAGCAGCTACATGTCCAATTTATTTGCCCATTTGTATTCCTGTATACATTCCTGCCTTATGCCTTGATACAGATACCCAAAGGGACAACTGTATCTACAAATCACCGTGTATTATTGGTATACTATTGAAATCCATCAGTATTTTCGCATAGAAATGTTTGGTGGTAATCATATATATCACTTGTGTAGAGGCAACTATGATAGCCAGCCCAGTGGGCCAGCAGGGTAAGCTAAGCATTTGATGAATGCCGTTGACAGGATATGAAATGACCCCACTAATGGGGTCCTTTAAAAACTTTTCAGTCCTGCGTACACGGGATCAAGGATATTAGAAAGATATATAATATCCTTGCACGGGATGGACTGCCAAGTATAAACAAATGTGGCGCCACCCTGCAGTTGCCGCTCCGAAACAAAAATCATAATTTGCCCTCTGAATATCACATTTTGGTCCATATCTTTCATCACAAAGTTCATATTACCTTCCATTTACGTTGTTAACATATGAACTTCAACCCTATATACGGTAACACTGACAATTATTATAATTTAAAAGTTCATCTCTTTTGCACTATACTGTTTTCATACTTTGATGATTTACTTAAGTTTCCTTTAAATTCTTTTACTTAGCGATTCCTGGCATAAGCTGGGAAGGTACACTTAACCCAGTTTGCTCATAAAGTACCCAGCACAGTGAACTAACTGGTAAGTCTCCTACACTTAATATTTTTTTATTATGTCGGCCCTGGCGTCAGGGCCGGCCCGGCGGCTCTCCGCCCACCCTCGTCTTGCCCGACAGTCGCCTTACATTCCGGCACCGAGACACCTCGACCTCGAAGGGGCATGACGGGGTCCGAGGGCCCTCAACATCAGCGCTGTGGACAAGTGCGATCAAATATGTCCTCGAGCTGACTTCCGTACGTTGGCGTCGCCTCCATGTGGGAGATTTGGCCTCTCCCTAACGAGTAATGGACAAACAAGGCGTGTGCTACGTTCGTCTGCTGTGTGTACCGCTGTCCAGAAGGCATTGGACGCCAGTTATTCACGGGAAGTGTGGGACCCTTGTCTTCTGGCAGCGGCACTGGACCCGTTTGGTAAACTCGCGTTACGTGAGGCAACCAGCGATGTGTTGGGCGGATTTTTGGGGGGGAGCAGTGCAAGGGGCCGTGGGAGCCGTGAGGGCGTACTTTACCATGTGCTCACAAAAGGCTTGGTTGACTGTGCGTTCCAGTCCCGCTTGTGACAGTGCATCAGTGAATACATGCCGGTTACGTAAAGCTTGTGTTGGGCTACGTGAACAGCCCTCCGGCGCGGGTGTTTCACGTCCTGTGATGACCTTTCAAGGACGTGGATACTTGAGGACATACGTGTGTGGCGTATGAGGCTGGCTGCGCAGATGGACTCTACAGGCCCCTTGTGGCGATAAGTTAGCTCCGCTGATTCACGTGACTCACTACCAGCGACGACGTCATTGCTGCGACCCGAGCGGCGGGCCCCTGTGGTAACTGTGGCGGCCGCCAACCCCGCCGCCAGGACGCCCCTTCCGGCGAGTATGCTACCTGTCACGCTTGTGTCACGGCGGCCACTTCCAGAGAGGCCTGCAATCTACAAAGAGCGAACGAGGACTTACGCATTACCAGGCGCCGTTAATCGCTGAAGCACACTTGACCATTCACCGCGCTGGAAGTTTTTCGTGAGAACCAGGCCAGCAGAGAGGGGCGCTCGGTCCTGGCTATTGTCGGACCACCGGAGCCCAGGTGTGCATGGCGGGTCCGCCAGCTCAATGCAGGCCCTCGGCATACTTTACTCTATACAGCCTGCCAAGACACCACCGTAAGCATCATACCAACCTGGCTGGCGGTGCTTACGGGTGCTGGGAAGTAGCGTGGCTCACCTCTAGCTTGCACGGGCGTTCTACTCAGGTACGCCTAACTTCGCCGAGGCGTTCAGTTTCAACACCTTGTTCTTGTACATCCGGGTATGTAAGGCGCTGGGGCTATGGTGCAGCGTGACTTCCCCATCGTATCAATCCACGTGGGCACCTTGATCCAGATGGAGGAGCCACAGCTTCCGTCCCGCCCCGCCCTGCCATTCCATACGCACTTACGAGGACAACGTGGACCGTCTGACGTTGGTTCCTGGAAACTTCGGGCGCACGGCGTTTGCTGTTGATCGCGCACCTCTGCGAAGATGAGGGGCCTTCTTTACACATCCACCTGCGCCCCGATGGCCCGGCCTCCGCCCGTGCTTCCCCAGTGGTCAAGTCCCTCACCACTTCTTCGATGAGGTTTACTTTAAGCAACTCCAGGGGACGTCAGGAGGGGCATCGTCTAGCCCGTACCTGCAATGAGCCCAACGAGTGCTGTTCCCGTATGGTGTGGTCCCCAAGAAGGACGGGGCGTCCGCGCAGGACGGTATAACTTCAGCGGCTCCACCCTGCAGCTGCGGGAAACTCACCACACAACCAACCCCCCGTTTGACACACATTGGAGTTTAATCACCAGTGTGCCTCCCCAAGCACACTTTCAAAACAAGTCGCGGACGCCTACTCTGGTTCCTCAGATACCGCCTGGGACGAGGAGAGCAGGAAACTAACGACTTTCATCCCCCCCTGGGTTCGTTTCCGCTACCTACGCACCCATGGGGCCTGCGCAGCGAAGAATGCTTTCCACCAAGCGGTTTCGACGCCGTACCTGCGGGCGTTCCTCGGAAGCTTAAAATGTGTGGACGCACATTGCTTTAACGACCACAGTATTGCTGACGCTTTCTGACCACCTACCGGTTCCTGTGTAAGCCATACGTGTGGCCGAAAGGGGAATCACGCTACGCCCCTGACAAGTTTCCGTTCTGGCAGGCGGAATGTGGTTGTTTGCGTGTTTACCTGTCGACTGGGAGGATTACCGCCCCAAGCCCAGGAGCTGAATGTGCAGTATCACGAAGTTTCAGATGCTCCGCACCCATCGTTGCGCGGAGGCAGACCATCAGGTCTGGTTTGGCTGGTTAACCAAGTAGCCCCGTTTTCTCCAGCACTAGCCCCCTCATTGAACCATTCATTGAGCTGTTGATGAAACCGTCAGGCAAGTAGTCTATTGGGATAGCCATACATCCATCTTCGAAACGCGAAGGCAACCATCGGCAGGCTCTCGGCGGAGGGCCTCAGTGTTACGACAACACACGGCCAACACAGTGTTCACAGAACACAGCAAGGCTGGGCATAGCTTTGTCGTCATGCAGGCAATATCTGCCAAGTGCGTGGTCCACAGAGACTCCTTTGTGCTGCAAGGGTGGGTGGAAGTTGGCGCTGTGTGGCGCCGCCACTGACGTCGGCAGAGCAGCACTACTCGACGCTAGAGGGCGAGGCACTCGCCATCACCTGGGTGCTTGAGAAGGCGCGCTGTTCCTCCTCGGCTGGCCCTAACCTCACGTTCGTCACGGAGCCACCGCGCACTCACTAAATCTTCCAGGATAAGGAGGCTGAAGGACATCTCCAACCCTCGCGTCCTCAATTCTGAAGGAGAAAAACTCTTATGTACTCCTTCCGCGTGAATACTTGGAAAGGAGAGGCAAACCGCGCAGCTGATGCACTTTCACGATCCCTTTGCGGCGTGTGAGCCTGTTAAACTGCTCTGGCAGATGATGAGTTCCACATGCGCAGGGGTGTTAGCAGCCACGACCTGTGCCTTGGAGAACAAGGAAGGGTCATTGTGGACCTCCGCAAGGTGGATGAGGAGGTCTGTCCGAGATGAGGATTACCGGCTTCATCCATGCACCGTTTTCCGCTGGAGGACTGGCTACCCAGAAGGATGGGGAGCTGCTGCCGGGCTAACGCCCCTACTACCGGATTAGGCGGCATCTGTCATGCACGGAACATCATGATGTACGCACCGAGGAAGGGCACCTGCGTGTTGTCATCCAAAACCCAGCGGGCCCCTGCGGCGCGTGGTTCTTATCAACCTCCACTCAGCCACCAGGGAGGGAACTCCATGCTGCGCCGTGCCAGGCATCCGTCTATTGGCCAGGCCTGCCGCTGAGGTCGAACAGAAACGGCCGGCAGTGCCAGTATGCAAGGTTCAAACGCCCAGTCCGTTCCCCGCGGAGCCACCTACTCTGCCCACAACCGCCACCCAAGTCCCATTCCAGCAGGCGGGTGGTGGACCTGTTCCAGCTAGCCGGTCGATGTATTTTGCCTATGCTGATAGGCTGACTGTTGGTTTGAGGTGAGCACCTGCCTACGGCTCTACCAGCACCAGCTCGTATCCACTTTCACGAAGTGTTCGGAGGTTTGGCATCCCGAGGTCCTGTCGTGTGACGGGGGTACAAACCTCGTGAGTGAGGAGACCAGGACTTTCCTATCTGCATGGCGTGTACAGCTGCGGGTCTCGTCTGCCCACTACCCGCAGTCCCACGAGCGCCCGAGGCTGCTGTTAAGTCATCCAAGAGGCTCCTGAGTGTTAACACCGGCCATGGTGGGGTTCCCTTTTCTCTGATACAGCCTGCTACAGCCATCCTACAGTAACCTTAATACCCCACTTCCAAGACACCGGTACTCCCCTCCCCCGCCCACTGCTCATGGGGCGGGGCAGCTGCGAGACCTGTGGGCCCGCCTCCACTGAAGCGCTACCGTGTTTGCGGGGGGCGTGGCGAGGATGCTGCGGATCGTGAGCGGGCCATGGCGCGCACGTGGGGCCGATATGTCAGCCAGGTTCCGACAGGACTGCTCACGACCTAACCCCCCTCGCCCTGGGCCATCCCGAACACAGTCGCTTACAGAACCAGGAGACAGGAGGTGGACCGTGCGTCGGCACTGTGGTTGACGCCCCCCGGCTCCGGGCAGGTACCTGGTACGGCTTTTCACGGGCAGCGGGCCGGGCGTCACTCGGAAACCGGCGACATCTCCGACCGTCTGTGGAAGACGCGGGTCGCCGGCTCCTCCGGAAGAGATTATGCTGCCTCAGGGTGCAGTTGCTCAAGGCGTACGGGTGAGGGGCCCTCCCTTGGCCCCCAGCCTCCGGCCAGAACCGCAGCGCCACGAGACGTGCTCCTGAGCACCTAGCGGACTATATACTGTAACTTTGGGGTCTCTTATTTTTTGTTATTGCCTTTGTCCCTCCTGCAGTTTCACATGTTTGTCTGTTTTTTTTGCACTTAGAGGGTTTCACTGCAATGGAGGGGGGTGTTAGGTGTTTACCGAGAGGGGTTGGGTTGTTAGCCCGCTGGCTTATAGAGCTTACCTCGGCACCACCGGACCAAGGTTAGGCAGTTCAGCCTGACCACCAACTGTTTTACCATAACGTCCTGTCCTCTTGCTCGCTCCTAAATAAACCTGTCAGGTGGGCTTGCCCACCTGTCTACTTCACCTCCACTGGTCATCACTAGAACCCACCCCCACGCAACACGCCGTCATCCTCCTACCATTGCCTTCCTGAGGAGGACAAGTCACTACCGCGCCCTGTGATACATATAGACACACCATGGCATCGATTAGTGGTGCCCCCAAGGGTCCTCGCAGCCCTAAAACAAGAACAGAACAAGAGAAAGAAAAGGGAGAATTAGACAGACAGACAGACGTCGCAACTCGTGCTCGTGCTCGCGCTTTCCCCACACAAGCCAACAGATAGCCGACCCAACAACAATGGACGTCGACAATAGTTACAATTCGGGACGATAACGACGTATTTTCATCGAAGACACCAACGATACCCTAACGAGTGAGTACTATCATACACTCCCACACCTTTATATGTCGCGTAGTTACCTTGTGTCCCCTTAATTAAGGGTTTATTAGGGTTATGTAAAGACGTGTTTTAGCTCCATAAATTTCAGGTGTTTTTGGTGGTTTTCTGTGGGAATTATCGGGTTTGGTGTGGGATTTTGGGGAGGTTTAGTTGATTTTGTGATGGGGGTGGAAGGAAATTGTCCGAATTGACTTTTTGTGACGTTTAGACGCAAATTTTTTTTCTTTGTGTTATTTATTTTTATTGTTATTATTACACTAGGACAAGAAGGGGGGTGAGTCAGTTTCGTACACAAGTTGTTTTTCGGTCAATTTCTACCTAGCGTTTGCCCATACTCTCCCCCTTCCCCCAAACAACACACACACACACACACCACGACACACACACACACACACACACACACACACACAACACCACACACCACATCCCACACACACCACACACACATAAGACACACACACAGACAAGACACGCCACAACACCACACACACACACACCACCACACACACACATACACACCACAACACACACACACACAGACAAATCAATTAACACACACATCAGACACCACACCACACATACCTACGCACACCCACAGACATCACACACACACACACAGACACACACAGGACCCACAACACACACACATACACAACAGTACAGCAACACACCACAACACAGACATCACCACCACACACACACACACCCACATGCACACACCACTGATCTAATATAACCTGGCTCGCGGAAGCCTGGCTCACACTGGTTCCAACTGTCCGCCCCCATCTTGTCGTACCAAACAATCCTTGTTTCTGCGGCTCGCGTTGCTGTCTGGCTGTGTTTTCACCTCGTCATGCCAGCTTTGCTGCTATTCCTGTACAGCAGACCGGACCTGGATGTTGCAATCTTTCCACTTGTGCGTAACACCACACACACAAGGCGCATACCCACCACACAGCACCACAGCACAGCCCACCACAACACACACACACACACCCACAACCACACACCCACACACACACTCCACCCCCACACACACACACCCCCACACACACACACACCCACACACCCACACACCCCACCCACCCACACACCCACACGCACCCACCACCCACCACACACGACACCCACCACACACACACGCAACGCACCCACCACACACCACGCACGCCAACCACACACCCACACCCACACACACCCAGCACCCACACCCCACCACACACACACCCACACCCACTCCCCACCCAGCCCCATCCACATCTTAATCCCTTCTACACACTCCAGTCCATCCAACTACTTTAGTAAAAAAAAATATAGTTGGATATGGTAAATACTTTTTTTTATATAGGTAATATAGATATAGTATATTTTTTTTATACTTGTTAACAATTAGTGGGGAAACGGAAGCAGACTGAGTGCGGTGTATGATACCATGATCTATATATCATTGTATCATACCGCCTCAGGTCTGTTTCCGTTCCGCGCGCTCCTAATAAGCTTTGCTTGTTCTCATGGAGATGCTTTAATTTTGCGAGAAAAAAAAAAGGAAAAAAAAGTATACCTTGTGGTTTAAGGTAGGTTAGTTTTTCATTACCAACCTAAATAAGGTTTAGGTTAGGTTTCATTTAAAACCTTTACGGTTAGGTTAGGTTTTTCATTAAAACCTATAAGGTTATGTTAGGTTTTTCATTAAAACCTTTTAAGGTTGTTTAGGTTTCATTAAAACCTATAAGGTTAGGTTAGGTTTTCATTAATATTTAATTTTTGTTTTTTTGGGGGGGGGGTTGCGCAAAATAACTATCCCATTTGCAACAAGCACCTATTGTAGCCACAAAAAAATAGTTGATGTCTCTTAAAACGACCGCGAAACTCGTCCATTTTACCAAAGTTGTTATCGTAGTCTAAATGAAACCATAGTCGTTTCGTCCGTCGCTCATAGTTGAACTTGCCTACTATAGTTACGAAACGACACCAGTAATGTACGAAAATACTCAAAATCAGTGTACGAAACTCAGTTACTTTCAATTCAAATACCTAATTAAGTAAGTTTTTTGATTAGCCAAAGGTTTTTGCTTAATTTAAACTTCCTGTATATCCCCCGAGAGTACTGTCTTGGACCACGTGTGGCTCCGCGCCGTACCCGTGTCGGCGGCGGTACGGGCTAGCGACGCCGTTATAGTGGACGAGAACTGCGCGTCTTCGCTCATTGGTCAGACACACACACACTCGTGGTTCGCTCATTAGGTCTGTAACACTGCACTCTTAGCCTCTCGCTTTATCCACATACCACACCTGTCACTACACACTTGTTACGGCCTCGCACACAAACCTGTCACTACAACACCTGTAAGGCCTCGCAACACACCTGTCACTACACCTTGTACGGCCTCGCAACACACTTGGCACTACAACAACACCTGTACGGCCTCGCAAACACACCTGTCACTACACACCTGTACGGCCATCGCAGACAACCTGTCACTACACACCTGTTACGCCTCCGCAACACACCTGTCACTACACACCTGTACGGCCTCGCCAAACACACCTGTCACTATACACCTGTAACGGCCTCGCAGCACCTGTCCCTACACCGTACGTCCTCGCAACACCCTGGTCACTACACACCGTACGGCCTCGCACACACCTGTCACTACACACCTGTACGGGCCTCGCAACACACCTGTTTGTCTTTGTATCACCGTAAATAAATTGACTTTGGAGAAAGGTTTGCGACGATGCACTAGGTTGGAAGTTTGTAGTATTGTAGTAGGTGTTAATAATAGTTTGTAGGTGGTAATAGTGTAGTAGGTGGTAATAGTATTAGTAGTATTAGGTGTTAATAGTAGTAGTAGGGGTGTGGGGGGTTTTTTTTTTTTAAAAAAAAATATAGGCTCCACATGCCAGCAGCCAACACCCAGCCACTGCCTGGCCGGCCCATGTATTTGTTTTGGTTAATTTCAAGATGGCGGCTGGTGAACTTCAGTAATCTCGGGCCACAGCCTAGCCCAACTCCGCGATCCATGTTATTATAGATCAGTTCACACACACACACCACACCACACAACAAAACCCACCACAACACACACCCACACTACACACACACACACACCACACACACACACACACACACGACAATTTGGAGTGTGGCTTCTTTTACTTTATGGGTTCTAGCAACCATTCTCTCTGAGCTTCCGTCGCAAATCATTACTTTTGGGAGATATGACATGTTTGTTTATAGGGAGGCGAGAGACAAGTGGTACTCGCCACACTCTTCTTCCTCTTGTGACCTGCATCGCCTCTGTTTCTTCCCTTGCCGCGGACACTTTTTAATGCAATTTGGCTTTGTTTAGAGGTTAAAGCGTGGAATGGTTTAGGTTAGATTAGAGAGTCTAAAGGTTGGGTTTAAGTTAGTTTTATTTTCATATCTCCGACACACTCCTTCCTATTAAAAACATCTTATATCTCCATAAGTAGTGATTGCGACGGAAGTTCACAGAGAATGTTTCTAGATCTATTAAGGTTAAACAGAAACCACACTCTCATTGTTTCGCCAATATTACAATATAGCCTATACAGAACAACACTCCCAATTGTGTCGCCAAATATTACAAATGAATAGCCTCACTACTGCTGTGTCTGTGCCCTGAAGATGGGGTTCGACTTAAACACCGCAAACCACCGCAAACCATCCCGGCAAACCACCATTAAAACCACCGCAAAACCAAACCACCGCAACCACCTTAAACCACCAGTTAACCCCGCAACCACCGCAAACCACCACCATTAAAACCACCAGTAAACCACCGCAACCACCATTAACAACCGTAAACCACCAGTACACCACCGCAAACCACCATCAAAAACCACCAGTAAACCAAACCCACGCAAAACCCACAGGTAAACCACCATAAACCACCGCAACCGCCATAAAACACCGATTAAACCAACCGCAACTCCCAGTAAACCACCAGTAAACCACCGCAAAACACCGCCAAACCACCATTAAAACCACCGCAAACCACCGCAAACCACCAGTAAACCCACAGTAAACCACCGCAAAAACCACCAGTAAACCACCAGTACACCACTGTCAAACTCACCGCCACCACCAGTAAACCACCGCAACCACACGCAAACCACCAGTAAAACCACATAAACCACCGCAAACTCACAGTAAACCACCGCACAACCACCGTAAAACCGACCGCAAAAACCCCAGTAAACCACCGCAACCACCGCAAACCACCAGTAAACCACCGCAAACCACCAGTAACCCACCGCAAACCACCGCAACCACCGAGTAACCACCGCAAAACACACGCAAACTCACCAGTAACCACCAGTAAACCAACGCAAACCACCAGTAAATCCACCAGTAGCACCACCTGCAAACCACCATAAACCACCAGTAAACCAACCGCAACCACAAGTAAACCACCGCAAACCACCGCAAAACGCACCAGTAAAACCACCGAAACCAACGCAAACTCACCAGTAAACCACCGCAAAACCACGCAAACAACCAGTAAACACCCGCAAACCCCCTACCTAACCTATAAAATCCCTAACCAAAAGTATACCTAACCAACCTAACCTAACCTAACCACAACGTATAATCACTACCCTAACCGAACCAAACCACAAAGTATAGACCTAACCTAACCAACACAAAGTATACCTAACCTAACCTAACCTAACCTAACCTAACCTTAACCACAAAGTATACCTAACCTAAACCTAACCTAGTTGTTTCGGTGTAATAGTTCTGAAAATATGTGTTTTGCTATTGATTTGCAATGTAATATGAGGGAGTTTCAGTGTTTGTGGTAGTTTATTGTGGTTTGTGGTAGTTTTGGCGGTTTGTGTTAGTTTTGCTGAAGATATTAATGTTTTGCTATTGATTTGCATGCATGTGATGGAAATTTCAGTGGTTTGTGGGTGGTTTGCTGGTGGTTTGGCGGGTGGTTTGCGTCGTTTCGGGTGTTCATCCGACCGCTGAGATGGATTACACAGTATAGTTTATATCATGACTGGATATCTGACTACCCTGTTTCAGTGTTGTTTTATGCTTTGTAGCTGCAGTATAGACAGTTTTCGAAATTTTCACAACTCGTTTTTTTTTTCGGGCGAACGACGACTGGCGGGGAGGACACACAAACCTAACACTACCTGGCGATTCTAAGTTGTAGGACCCCTCGGTTGATGATTTTTGTCATATGTTCATTATGCCATAATATACACACGATGAAGACCAAAATGACACAGACCTCTCCAGATAGCCCCTTCTAACTTTCCTGAAATCATGGATGTAGAAATGTAAGTAGTAACGCCACCACACGTCTGTACATCGAAAAGAAACGTTGTCCTGGCGACTTGAGTGTTATTTACAGTAGTAGATTCGTACACCAAAAATTTGTTTCGTAGTCTATATGAAACCATAGTCGTTTCGTACACTCAGCTCAGAGTTGAACTTGACTACTAGAGTTACGAAATGACACCAGGTATGTACGAAAAAACTCAAAATCAGTGTACGAAACAACTAACAAAACCTGCGTACGAAACAACTTGTTTACGAAACTCCCTGTAACCATTTTTTTTTTTGGTATTATATTACTCTAGGACCAGAATTCCCGATAAAATTTTCGTTATTGGGCGACCACCGATATTGAGGCCGTATCCATGATTTCAGGAAAGTTAGAAGGGGCTATCTGGAGAGTCTGTGTCATTTTGTGTCTTCATCTGTGTCATAGTAGGGCTATAAATGAACACATTACAAAAATATCACCAGAGTGGCGTTTTCCTGCCTAGTTCTCATGTGTTTTCGATGAATCTGGCACTCGTCTTTGTATGAAATGGTTGTTTATAGGTGTGAACTACGGTTATAGGGAGTTTCGTACACAAGTTGTTTCGTACACTGATTATGAGTTTTTTCGTACATACCTGGTGTCGTTTTCGTAACTAGTAGTCAAGTTCAACGAGCGGGAGTGTACGAAACGACTATGGTTTTCCTATAGACTACGAAACAACTTTTTGGTGTACGAATCTACTGGTGTACGAAACAACTTGTGTACGAACTGACTGTTGGTAGTGGTGGTAGTACTGTAGTAGGAATAGTAGTAGTACTGTAGTAGGAATAGTAGTAGTAGTAGTAGTGGTAGTAGTAGTAGTTTATAGAATGGTTATGATGAGAGAGAGAGAGAGAGAGATTGATGACATTATTTGTTTATTAGTATTTTTTTTTACATTGATTATACATTTTTTTCTCTTCTTGATTATTTTCATTTTTTTTCTTTGTTTCTGGTTCTTCCTTTTTATTGCATTTCCTTCCTTCCTTCCTTCCTTCCTTCCTTCCTTCCTTCCTTCCATCCTTCCTTCCTTCCTTCCTTCCTTTCCATCCTTCCTTCCTTCCTTTCCATCCTTCCTTCCTTCCTTCCTTCCTTCCTTCCTTCCTTCCATCCTTCCTTCCTTCCTTCCTTCCTTCCTTCCTTCCTTTCCATCCTTCCTTCCTTCCTTCCTTCCTTCCTTCGTTCCTTCCTTCCTTCCATCCATCCTTCCTTTCCTTCCTTCCTTCCTTCCTTCCTTCCTTCCTTTCTTCCTTCCTTCCATCCTTCCTTCCTTCCTTCCTCTCTTGACCTCTTCAGGAAATATTTTTTCTAATAATTATATTAGTTATTTTTTTTAAGTGAAAATGTGATGTCCGTGGCAAATGAGCCCTTATGGACAGGTGGGCTGGAGGGAAGCGGTCACTTGTCTGTATCCCATGGCAGGGATTAAACTCTGCCCCCCCCCCCTCTCTCTCTTTGTGTGTATGTATTGATTTAATGGAAAGTATTTACTATATAGTTTTGTTTTTACTTATGCACTGTATGTACACATTCCTGAGCAAATTTCAATTGAATAGAAGAATATTCATGTTTCATTTTCTGTCCTTGCCTGTTTATTGAGAGAGAGAGAGAGAGAGAGCCAGCCCGCCCCTCTCTCTCACTCCCCCATTATCTGCCCCATTACCCATTATTGATTGTGCCTGATGTGCAAGGCTTAGCTACACTTGCCTGCATTGAAGGTCACTAGCCACTCACCACTCCACTCCTCCACCCTGTAGAGTGGTGGCATGAGGCTCTTGTGCTGGCCTTACTCCTTGGTTGCAAACACTGGCTAGGTCTTAGCTGGAGGGTGAAGCAGGAAGCACCCTTCAAGGAAGCACTTGCCTGCTTGTGTGCTGACGGCCATCAATGTTACAGGTGCTGAGGTGAAGAGTCCAGGTCGGCGCCCACGCCAGGACTCCTCCCGGCTTCCCTTGTATTAGGGAATGCTTGGTTCATCCCCGGTTCCTGCAGGACCAGCTGACGCCTTCCACCACAGGGGTGCTGGCAGAAGTAGTGCTGCAATGGAGGGCGTGAGGACCTACACTTGTGATGACTGTGGCAAAGTGTGCTCCAGCAAGGCTGGCATTACTGCACACATCCTCACCCATACACGCAAGACAGGGCTGAAGTGTGACCACTGTGGCAAAGTGTTCACTGGTAAAGGTGCTCTTAGGAGCCACATGCTCACCCACACTGGTGAGAGAAACTTTGAGTGTCAGGAGTGTAGGAAAACATTTGCCTGCAAGAGCCATCTTAACACACACATCCTCACCCACACTGGTGAGAAACTTTGAGTGCCAGGAGTGTAGGAAAACATTTACCCGCAAGAGCAATCTTAACACACACATGCTCACCCACACTGGTGAGAGAAACTTTGAGTGTCAGGAGTGTAGGAAAACATTTACCCTCAAGAGTGGTCTTAACACACACATGCTCACCCACACTGGTGAGAGAAACTTTGAGTGTCAGGAGTGTAGGAAAACATTTACCCTCAAGAGTGGTCTTAACACACACATGCTCACCCACACTGGTGAGAGAAACTTTGAGTGTCAGGAGTGTAGGAAAAAATTTGCCCGCAAGACCCATCTTAACACGCATATGCTCACCCACACTGGTGAGAGAAACTTTGAATGTCAGGAGTGTAGGAAAACTGTCAGGATTAAACATTACCCAATGGAGAGAAACACGTGTCAAGTGGGGAAACATTCTAGAGTGTCTTAACACACACATCTCACCCACACTGGTGAGAAACTTTGAGTGCCAGGAGTGTAGGAAACATTTGCCCTCAAGAGCAGTCTTAACACACAACATGCTCACCCACATGGTAGAGAGAACTTTGAGTTGTCAGGAGTGTAGGAAAACATTTGCCCTCAAGAGCAGTCTTAACACACACATGCTCACCCACACTGGTGAGAGAAACTTTGAGTGTCAGGAGTGTAGGAAAACATTTGCCCTCAAGAGCAGTCTTAACACACACATGCTCACCCACACTGGTGAGAGAAACTTTGAGTGTCAGGAGTGTAGGAAAACACTTGCCCGCAAGACCCATCTTAACACACACATGCTCACCCACACTGGTCAAGTGTGATATTTGCGGCAAGTGTTTTCCTAGCAAGGGTCGTGTTGCCAGGCATATCCAGACACACCTGTGAGGAGGGAGTGGCTGTGTGTGGGTTGTGCTTGTGGTGGTGGGTGAGGGGCTTGCCAGGCATATACAACGCCACTTGTGAGGTGTTAAGAATATCAATAAAGCCACTTCATGAATAATTGTGTTCAATGTTTTATTTCTCAGATTACAGAGGGAAAAATGAGAGAGAGAGAGAGCGAGAGAGGTGATAATAGGTTCAACATGCATCGCTAATGAACAGATGTAGAAGAGAAATACAATATTATTATCATTATCACTTCCTCCTCCTCCTCCTCCTCTTCTTCATTGGCACTTCCTCCTCCTCTTCTTCCTCCAGAAAGTAATGTTAGTAATGAAATAATTAATAAAACATTTTTCTCATTAGTATGATTATTATTGTTTATATATTTTTGCCACTACAAGTTTGTTTATATTGTTTTATGCTTTAAATGATAAAAAGTCAAGAAAGTAAGAGAGAGAGAGAGAGAATAATTCAGGCAGATTTAAAAATGACCACATAAGCAAAGTATGTACCGCTTATACCGTGCGGTTTTCCCTCACCGTAGCTCTCACTCGCGTTACCTCTCGTTCCACGTGTGACCTGCCTACCTGCCTACCTTCAAGAAGGGCTTCAAATTCAGCTGCCCCTTCTACTTCTTCGGATATAACGGATTATCGCATATATCAGATCACCCTTCCCTTGTCGCCTCCGTGGTGCAGTGGCTAGCGTGCCTGGCTACGAATCTGCGGGCCCTGGTTCGATCCCGGGCCAGGGCAAGTCGGTGACCAGCCTACCCAGCTGTTCTTCCTCCTTTTCGGGGTTGATAAAGGGGTACCTGGGGTAACCTGGGGAAGGTAACTGTGGTAACCCGGGAGTCACACCAGCCCTGTGTCCCGAGGTAACGGGTCCCCACCCACCACAGGCTCTAAGGGCGAATGCCACGGAGATGAGCACTGAATGCCACGCGCAGCATTGCGTATGCTCCCATCTTTACCTTACTCCCTCCAAATTGTCCGTTATAGCGAGGGTTTACTGTGTATTGCATGGAAACGAGACCCTAGTAGTAAAAGTAAGCTGAAAAAAGTAAATACATAGAATACAGACACACCACTATATGTCACTGGTTGAGATTCCCAGCCAGAAAAACAATGAAGTGCTTCCCATAAAAGTGTAGGAGTGGTAAGGTAACATTTTGTGATGTGATTGCCTCATCCGCAAAAAAATAAAATTGCATCAAAATTTGCATCAGCAGCAGCAGCCAACAACCAAGCTTTACCTGCTACCTTGCCACGATTGTAAAAAGTTTATATCCGCATCCGCACGTCCGCATTGCTAGACATCCGACAGGCTACATCTCTTATAGACATTGGCTGATTTTCTAAACATGGTCTTGGGCTCACCTAAGACTAACCATGGCTTCAGACAGACAGTTAAGCTTTTTAAACATATTTCCGGGGGTTTAGTCTGAGATTGGAATTGTTAGACACCCACGACCCTGTCCAACATTCAAGTCTAATGATATTATATAACCCTCTGGACAAATGTTTACAACACTGAAATGTCTGTCTGAAGCCAGGGTTAGTCTTAGGTTAGCCCTGGCCGTGTTTAGAAAATCGGCAATTTAATTGTTGTATATATTGATTGACAAACAAGACCCTAGTAGTAACATTACCTAAAAAAAGTTCAAAATAAAATTTAAAAAAGGCTTATAAATGCACTGTTACTATAGAAACCCGTCGCTCAGTCCATGAACCTGACCTGTGTGGAAGTCTGGGAGCACCACTATCACCTGCAACAACAACACTAACAACAACTACAACACATAATGGTGCCAATAATAATAGTGGCCCATCATTATAGAAGGATTTAAATGAAGAAGAAGAGTACAGTATATTGCATTGAATGAATACTGTACATGTGTTGTGTGTGTGTGTGTGTAATGCTTTGAATGAATACGTGTGTGTGTGTGTGTGCAATGCTTTGAATGAATACATGTGTGTATGTGTGTGTGTATAAAGCTTTGAATGAATACATGTGTGTGTGTGTGTAATGCTTTGAATGAATACATGTGTGTGTGTGTGTGTAATACTTTAAATTAATACGTGTGTGTGTGTGTGTGTGTAATGCTTTGAATGAAAACGTGTGTGTGTGTGTGTGTGTGTAATGCTTTGAATGAATACATGTGTGTGTGTGTGTGTGTAATGCTTTGAATGAAAACGTGTGTGTGTGTGTAATGCTTTGAATGAATACATGTGTGTGTGTGTGTGTGTGTGGAAAAGGAAAGCTGGAAAAGCGTCCTGTAGATTTAAAAAAGAACTAGGGAAGAACAGGTTCACAAATAGGGTGGTAAATGATTGGAATGGACTCAGTAGACAGGTAGTTAGTGCGGAGTCATGAGGGAGTTTTAAAAGGAGGCTGGACAGTGTTATGGATGGGGATGAAAGGTGGATGTAGGTAGTAGGTAGAACTGGAAATCTCACATCTCATCTCTTGCTAAAACAGCTTCTAAAAAGTTAGGTGTCCTGTGGCGTCTGCATCCTTTTTTTCCTCCCTCCCAATTGTTTGCTCTCTACAGGGGCCTTGTTCGCCCATGTATGGAGTATGTCTCACATGTTTGGGAAGGATCCACTCATACAGCTCTCCTAAACAGGGTCGAGTCAAAAGCTTTTCGTCTCATCAACTCCCCTCCTCTGACTAACTGACTCTTCAATCTTTAAATCACCGCCGCAATATTGCTTCTCTTGCTCTCTTCTACCGTTATTTTCATGCTCACTGCTCTTCTGAACTTGCTAACAGCATGCCTCCCCCCCTCCCGCGGCCTCGCTACACAAGACTTTCTACTCATTCTCATCCCTATTCTGTCCATCCTCCTAATGCAAGAGTTAATCAGTATCTTTACTCTTTCATCCCTTTCACTGGTAAACTCTGGAACTCTCTTCCTGTTTCTATTTTTCCACTTTCCTATGCCATAAATCTTTTCAAAAGAAGAGTAACAAGACACCTCCCGAACTAAATTGGCTCACCCCTCTTTTTTATTTTATTCTCTTACTGTCTTCTTTATAGGGACTGGCAACTAAGCGGGCTTTGTGTTACCCATTTTTGTTGTGCCCTTGGCCAGTCCTTTGTGATGTAAAAAAAAAAAAAAATAGTAATTGTAGTAGCAGTAGTTGTTGTAATAGTAATTGTAGTAGCAGTAGTAGTTGTAATAGTAATTGTAGTAGCAGTAGTAGTAGTTGCCATAGTAATTGTAGTAGCAGTAGTAGCTGCCATAGTAATTATAATAGCAGTAGTAGTTGTAATAGTAATTGTAGTAGCAGTAGTAGTAGTTGCCATATTAATTATAATAGCAGTAGTCGTCGTAATAGTAATTGTAGTAATAGTTGTAATAGTAATTGTAGTAGCAGTAGTTGTAGTTGCCATAGTAATTGTAATAGCAGTAGTAGTTGTAATAGTAATTGTAGTAGCAGTAGTAGTAGTTGCCATATTAATTATAATAGCAGTAGTCGTCGTAATAGTAATTGTAGTAATAGTTGTAATAGTAATTGTAGTAGCAGTAGTTGTAGTTGCCATAGTAATTGTAGTAGTAGTAGTAGTTGTAATAGTAATTGTAGTAGCAGTAGTTGTAGTTGCCATAGTAATTGTAGTAGTAGTAGTAGTTGTAATAGTAATTGTAGTAGCAGTAGTTGTAGTTGCCATAGTAATTGTAGTAGCAGTAGTAGTTGTAATAGTAATTGTAGTAGCAGTAGTAGTTGCCATAGTAATTATAATAGCAGTAGTAGTTGTAATAGTAATTGTAGTAGCAGTAGTAGTTGTAATAGTAATTGTAGTAGCAGTAGTAGTAGTTGCCATAGAAATTATAATAGCAGTAGTAGTTATAGTATTGTATAAGTAGTATTATAGTTATAGCAGTAGTAGTTGTAATAGTAATTGTAGTAGTAGTAGTAGTTGTAATAGTAATTGTAGTAGCAGTAGTAGTTGTAATAGTAATTGTAGTAGCAGTAGTAGTTGTAATAGTAATTGTAGTAGCAGTAGTAGTTGTAATAGTAATTGTAGTAGTAGTAGTAGTTGTAATAGTAATTGTAATAGCAGTAGTAGTTGTAATAGTAATGGCCCCAGACATAACTACTTCACGGTTTGTTTACATCGGTGCATTGTGGGGATAAGGCGGGGTCGCCGCGGTGACT
>JACEEZ010024415.1:42804-70102 GCA_016584305.1 Chionoecetes opilio | reverse complement strand
TCTTGCTTTACATGTGGAAAATATCCATAAACTTCGTGCATATTTTCAAGCCATCAAACCAAAATATAAGGGTGTAAATAATATGCCCTGTATTAAGGATCAAGTTACACGGATAATCTCAGGAACTATTGCAGTACGAATTTCTGAGACAGCCAGAATGCTGAAGAAAATCGTCATTTATCATGTTTACATAGAAAAATTACTTTAGTGAAGAAAAAATTTGAGAAAAGAAGGTGGGAACATTATATAGAGTGCGTATTATCGGGCGTTTGATAAAATTATCAAGAAATACTCGCCAAAAGAAAGAGTTTTTGACATAGAACTAAAAGTTTCCATTTATTTTTTGGTTTTTAGGAGCTCTACACAGTGAAAACCAAATTCAAAGCTGTATCATAAAACATTGCTGGAAAAAAATCGAGAAAAAGTAAAACTTTTTATTGTTTCAAGAAAAGGGTGTTTTGAGTTTGCCCTACTTTACCCACGGTGGATACTCCCTTATCAGAAAACTAATGGTTGCTATGGAACACTGAATAATCCGCTTCTTTTGGTATATAGCACATCCAAAGTTTTCTCAGAAAATGTTTCTAGTGAAGAGTTGAAGTCAATTTACTTTATGCATATGCATTCAGAGTCTCATAATGGCATTTATTCTGTGGTCCTTAAATAGTTTTTTGTGCGATAATCTTATAGAAAAAACATATCCAAAGACAACAGAAAAACATTTACACTGATGAGAGTTTGGTCTGGGGGGAAAAATACACTGCAAAGAAAACTTTCTTACGAGTAAAAAAGCCCTTCTGAGGCCTCTCCCACGGGCTGCCACGAGCAAGAATTCATTACGAGCGAGTGCGAAGAGCCGTGAGTCCTCGGTGGATACGGGATTTTTCTCACTTGAGCGCCCCGACCCGCCCTTTCCCGCTTTCAGAGCTTATATCTTTGGAATCCTGCTTCTGATTGACAAGCGGTCTTCGCCATCTGATAGCCCATTTAAATCCCCTTTTGTGCTTGACATTTTTTGTCTCACGTGAGGGTCAGCGTGCGCTGAGGGGTGTCAGACAACGTTATCTTACTATAGCTGAGAAACGGCTGTACCGACTAAGTTGAATTTGGTGTGTGGTTTGAGACCACACACCTAGCAAAGTCACACAGGTCAAACCCCGGGGTGACGCCACACGTGCGGCGGGGTTTCTACGGGCCGCTCGTCCCTCGCCGATTAAGGGCGTCTTACTGGTAAATATAATTAGGGAATGCGAGGGGGTTAAGTGCTTTTCATATTCAACGGAAATGGTTTCAGAAATATTTTTTTATATTTTATATTCGTTATTTTTTAAAGTGAAAATGTGACGTCCGTGGCAAATGAGCCCTTATGGACAGGTGGGCTGGAGGGAAGCGGTCACTTGTCTGTATCCCATGGCAGGATTGACCTCTGCCCCCCCCCCCCTCTTTTTTCTTTTTGTATGTATTGATTTAATGGAAAGTATTTACTGTTTAAGTTTTGTTTTTACTTTTGCACTGTATGTACACATTCCTGAGCAAAATTCAATTGAATGGAAGAATATTCATGTTTCCTATTCTGTCCTTGCCCGTTTTTTGAGAAGAGAGAGCCAGCCCCTCTCTCACTCCCCCTTATCTGCCCCATTACCCATTATTGGTTGGCCTGATGTGCAAGGCTTAGCTACACTTGGGCCGGCATTGAAGGTCACTAGCCACTCAAACCCCTCCACTCCTCACCCTGTAGAGTGGTGGCGGGGAGGCTCCTGTGCTGGCCTTAACTCCCTTGGGGTGCAAAACATTGGCTGGGTGTTTAGCTGGAGGGTGAAGCAGGAAGCACCCTTCAAGGAAGCACTTGCCTGCTTGTGTGCTGATGGCCACCAAAGTTACAGGTGCTGAGGTGAAGAGTCCCGGTCGGCGCCCACGCCCGGACTCCTCCCGGCTTCCCTTGTATTAGGAAACGCTTGGTTCATCCCGGGCCCCCACCGGGGTTTCCTGCAGGACCAGCTGACGCCTCCCACCCCAGGGGTGCTGGCAAAAAAAGTAGTGCTGCAAGGGGGGCGCGAGGACCTACACTTGTGACCACTGTGGCAAAGTGTGTTCCAGCAAGGCTGGCATTACTCAACACGTCCTCACCCATACACGCAAGACAGAGCTGAGGTGTGACCACTGTGGCAAAGTTTTCACTGGTAAAGGTGCTCTTAGGAGCCACATGCTCACCCATACTGGTGAGAGAAACTTTCAGTGTCAGGAGTGTAGGAAAACATTTATCCACAAGAGCCATCTTAACAAACACATCCTCACCCACACTGGTGAGAGAAACTTTGAGTGTCAGGAGTGTAGGAAAACATTTACTCGGAAGAGCGATCTTAACAGACATATGCTCACCCACACTGGTGAGAGAAACTTTGAGTGCCAGGAGTGTAGGAAAACATTTACCCGCAAGAGCAGTCTTAACACACACATGCTCACCCACACTGGTGAGAGAAACTTTGAGTATCAGGAGTGTAGGAAAACATTTACTCAGAAGAGCAGTCTTAACACACACATGCTTACCCACACTGGTGAGAGAAACTTTGAGTGTCAGGAGTGTAGGAAAACATTTGCCTGCAAGAGCAGTCTTAACACACACATGCTCACCCACACTGGTGAGAGAGATGAGTGTCAGGAGTGGAGGAAAACATTTTCCCTCAAAGAGCAGTTCCCGAAAACCCCACATGCTCACCCACACTGGTGAGAGAAACTTTGAGTGTCAGGAGTGTAGGAAAACATTTGCCCTCAAGAGCAGTCTTAACACACACATGCTCAAACCCCCACTGGTGAGAGAAACTTTGAGTGTCGGAGTGTAGGAAAACATTTGCTCGCAAAAACCCATCTTAACACACACATGTCACCCACACTGGTGAGAGGAAGTACAAGTGTGATATTTGCGGCAAGTGTTTTCCGAGCAAGGGTCGTGGTTTCCAGGATATTCCAGACACACCTGTGAGGAGGGAGTGGGGTGTGTGGGTTGTGCTTGTGGTGGTGGGTAAGGGGCTTGCCAGGGATATACAACGCCACTTGTGAGGTGTTGTTAAGAATATCAATAAAGCCACATCATGAAATAATTGTGTCAATGTTTATTTCACAGATTACAGAGGGAAAAAATGAGAGAGAGAGAGAGAGAGGAGGAGAGAGCGAGGACTGAAGAGAGAGAGAGAGAGATAGAGAGAGAGGAAGAGAGAGTGATGACGGAGAGAGAGAGAGGAGATGAGATGAGAGAGAGAAGAGAGAGAGGGAGAGAGAGAGACGAGAAGAGATGGAGAGACCGACGAGAGAGGAGCGAGAGGCGAGAGACGAGAGAGACGAGAGAGAGAGAGAGAGAATCCTCTCCGAGAGAGAGAAGCGAGAGATGGAGAGGTTACGAGAGAGAGAGAGAGAGAGAGAGAGAGGAAAGGTTCAACATGCATCGCTAATGAACAGATGTAGAAGAGAAATACAATATTATTATTCATTATTACTTCTTCCTCCTCCTCTTATTTCATGGCACTCCCTCCTCCTCTTCTCGAGAAAGTTAATATTAGTACGAAGAATAATAAAACAATTTTCCCCATTATGATTATTATTGTACTATATTTTTGCCCCTACAAGATTGTTTATATTTTTTAGCTTCAATGATAAAAAAGGCAGAAAGTAGAGAGAGAGGAGAGACGAGAGAATAATTCAGGCAGATTTAAAAACGACCAAATAAGCAAAGTATGTACGCCTTATACCGTGCAGTTTTCCCTCGCCGTAGCTCTCACTCGCGTACCTTCGTTCCACGTGGACCTGCCTACATGCCTACCTTCAAAAAGGGCTCAAAATTCAGACTTGCCCTTCTACTTCTTCGGATTATAAACGGATTTATCGCATATATCGGATCACCCTCCCTTGTCGCCTCGGTGGTGCAGTGGGATAGCGTGCCTGCTACGAATCTGCGGGACATGGTCGATCCCGGGCCGGGCAAGGGTGACCAGCCTACCCAGCTGTTCTCCTCCTTTTCGCGGGGTTGATAAAGGGTACCGGGTAACCGGGGGTAGGTAACTGTTTGTAACCGGGAGTCACCACAAGCCCTGTGCCCGGGGTAACGGGTCCCACCCACACAGGCTCTAAGGGCGAATGCCACGGAGATGAGCACTGAATGCCACCAGCCATTGCGTATGCTCCCATCTTTACCTTACTCCCCCAAAATTGTCCGTTATAGCGAGGGTTTACTGTGTATTGCATGGAAACGAGACCCTAGTAGTAACATTAAGCTGAAAAAAGTAAATACATAGAATACAGACACACAACTATATGTCACTGGTTGAGATTCCCAGCCAGAAAAACAATGAAATGCTTCCCATAAAAGTGTAGGAGTGGTAACGTAACATTTTGTGATGTGATTGCCACATCCACAAAAAAACTAAAATTGCATCAAAATTCGCATCAGCATCAGCATCAGCATCAGCAGCCAACAACCAAGCTTTACCTGCTACCTTGCCACGATTGTAAAAAGTTTATATCCGCATCCGCACGTCCGCCGCATTGCTAGACATCCGACAGGTTACATCTCTTATAGACTTTGGCTGATTTTCTAAACATGGTCTTGGGCTCACCTAAGACTAACCATGGCTTCAGACAGACAGTTAAGCTTTTTAAACATTTTTCCGGGGTGTTTAGTCTGAGATTGGAATTGTTAGACACCCACGACCCTGTCCAACATTCAAGTCTAATGATATTATATAACCCTCTGGACAAATGTTTACAACACTGAAATGTCTGTCTGAAGCCAGGGTTACTCTTAGGTTAGCCCTGTCCGTGTTTAGAAAATCGGCAATTTAATTGTTGTATATATTGATTGACAAACAAAAATACTACAAAACTATACCCACACTATTACTAACTCACATTTACTAACATTTAAGACTTAGATAACGTTACACGTCAATAATTATTGGTCAAAGGTCAACAGGTCAGGGCGTGGGAAGAAAATAAGTGAAAGGTTTAGTGTTTCGAAGCAGAGTTGAACAGAGTCGAGTTCCTTGAGTAATCCGGTGCGAGCGGCAGTCGAGGGCGCGCCAGCGAGGAAGCAGGACGTGTGTGCAGGGCAGGCAGCTGGGAGTGTTGTGCCTGGGACAGCGACGGTGGACGGCGAGCAGGAGAGGCGGGATAAGACAGGTCATGCCACAGGTACACACTTATCAGCATGCCCTTGTATAGCCGACACCCGCATGTATGTTGTGTAGGCATTAAGGTGGTATCAGAGCAGAGGGAAGGCGTCCATAGGAGGGTGGAGTCACACATCACCTTCCCCTGGTGGTGTGTGTCAGGGATGGGTGGACGGTGTGGTGGTGGTGATCGTTCCAGTGACGGGGAGAGGGTCACCCATAACGGTATTGTGGTACTTTAAACCAGGGGCCTCGTTTAGTCTTCCAACGTGGGGGAGACAATCAGCAGCCTGCTATCTTGTGAGCACTGTAGGGTGGTGAAGCCCCGCGGCCGCCGTTAGAGCATGTTTGTCATGTGAGAGTAAATCTAGGCACAATGCAAGCACATGGTATTGTAAAAGGCACTTGAGATAAGACTCTTTGTTCACTCCTTGTTTAAGGATCAAACCTCTGTTGTTGAAGAGACATTCATAATGATGCAAAATTTTACTGAGAAAAGTGGAGGGACAAAATTAATGATAGCCTTTCCCCCCACTCCAAAATGTTTGGGGACACGTGCCCCTGTTCCCCACCCAAACGTTGCCCCCGCCTTAAACCAGTCATGGAGTACCAGGTTATAATTACTCTTGGCTAATATTTAGAACATGACTGTCTGAATTAAAGTATTTTGTTTGAGCTTGCTACTGTTTCTGGTATTATTCCAGTTTGACACCGAATTCACTTCGGTGGACAAAACTATTTTTTGCTGATGAGTTTTGATTGATGTGTTTTGATGAATCTGCTAACCGTTTCTGTCGCATTTTTTTTTTTTTTTTTTTTTTTTTTTTTTTTTTTTTTTTTTTTTTTAATAAGTAAAGGTTAGGTTCTGTTAGGTTCAATTTGTTTTTGTTTTTTGCAAAAAAAATAAGATTTGCGACAGAAACGGTTAGCAGATTTAATTCAAAACGCATCAAATCTTGCCAGAGAAAAATAGGTTCATCCACCAAAGTAAGTTCGGTGTTCATCTTGAAACTTAGGCCCGTACCGAGAGTCATGATTAAGGTCGAGTGACGAACGACGGAGGAAGGGTAGCGTACAAGGGATATTTTTCGGAACGAAGAGCAGCGACGCCGATGGAAGGTGGGCACGAAGACCCGAGGGTACCCGGGTCTTCGTGCCCACCTTCGTCGCTGCTCTTGGTTCCGAAAAATATCCCTTTTACGCTACCCTTCCTCCGTCGTTCGTCATTCGTCGCTCGACCTTCATCATGACTCGGTACGGGCCTTACCGTGTTTCTACAGGTCCGAACGAGTGTGAAAGTAACAATGAAATGTTGTGCAAACAAAAAAATATTCATAGGCTAGATTAGGTTAGTTTGAGGGTTAGGTTAGCCTAGGTCAGAGGTCAATCAATCAATCATTGGGGGCATACGCCGGGGGGCGCGTCGCCTCGCCCACCCTACGACGCCACTCCCGGGGGTCACCACGCGCGAGCTCCCATGCAGGCTCCTTTCCCATACCAAGCAGCTCTCGACAAGAAACATCAACTTGCCCCAGCCACGAGCCTTGTGGGCGCCCCCCTTTGGGCCCCCTCCACGCCGGATTTTCTCTTACAGATACAACCCGATGGGAAGGATCGGTTTCAGGGTAGCGTGCCACATGCCCATATAGCCGAAGTTGGCGCTGACGGACTATGCAGGTAATAGACCTCGATTCAGTCTCACGGTGCAATCGCTGATTTGACACGTAATCATCCCAGCGATATCCCATGATTCTGCGAAGACACTTATTACCAAAGGCATTGATTCGTCTCTTCAAGTCACTATTTAGTGTCCATGTCTCACAACCATAGAGTAAGACAGGGACACAAGCGACTTGAAGATCCGGATCTTTTTCCTCCTGCACAGGTAACCGGGCAACGCCAAATACTCCCGCTGAGCGAGTCCATAACCCCCGTGGGCTATGCCAATCCGTCGTAAGACTTCTTGACGGGGACCCGCCGTCATTATGGACTGCGCTACCAAGGTATGTAAAACTTTCCCAAAATCTCAATGTCTCGCCACACGCATGAACAGACTGTACTGCTTCATCTAGTAAGTCTCCCAAAAACCTGGACCTTGGTCTTGAGCCAGGAGAAACCCCAAGTCCCAAAGGCTTTGCCTCCTCGTGCAGCGCCTCGAGAGCCATCACCAGGACCTCCAGCGACTCAGCAAAGATTACTGCATCTCGGCAAAAAACAAAATCAGTGATCTTGGTGTTGCCGACGGATGCTCCACAATCACTTTGATCTACAACCTTGTCCAATACCCAGCCATACAAGCGTTGAAAAGTGATGGGGCAAGGACGCACCCTTTTCCTTTACTCCTGTATTCACAGGAAAGAAGCTGGATACACCTGCCCCACACTTCACAGCACTCTCAGTCCCAGAATACAGACCAGTTATCAAACCAATAGTCCTTGCAGGAATCCCTCGAAGTCGCAGAAGATCCCAGAGTGACTCACGATTCACTGAGTCAAACGCCTTCTTGAGATCAACATAGGCTGCAAGCATCCCCTGTCGAAACTCACGTCGGCGTTCCACCAGGACACGAAGCGCTAGGATACGGTCCGTTGTTGACTTACCAGGCGTGAACCCAGACTGCTGAGGTCTCTGATGCTTCACCAGATGACTGCGAATTCGTGTCAGCAATAGATGGGCAAGCACCTTGCCTGGTACGCTGAGCAGTGTAATACCGCGGTAATTGTTGCAGTCCTGACGGTCCCCTTTCCCTTTCCAGATAGGGACGACCAGCCCCCTTTTCCAGTCAGGAGGAATGGTACCTGATTGCCACACGGCAGTCAGGACAGCATGCAACCCGCGGATCATGGCCTCACCCCCAGCTTTGAGGAGCTCCGCACTGATATTACAAACACCAGCTGCCTTTCCACCCTTCAACTTTGCTGCAGCCTCTCTGCCTTCGTCAAGAGAGGGTGCGGTTTCGTCAATGGGAGGATCGGCATCCACTGCCTGTAACCCAGTGGTGTGAAGCTGCTCAGTTGGAGGGTCCACCGTGAACAACGGTGGACCCTCCAACGGAGCAGAGGTCGGCAAACTGTCAGAGGTCGGCAACCCAGAATTCTAGAGTAGCCAGTTTCTTCACACTTGGCAGGGCAGCAGTGCTGATGGCGCCGCAGTGTACATTATGAATGCAAATTACGAACAAGTACAAGTTAAAAAGTACAAGAATTTATCCCAATATTTTCCTAGAGACCCAGGACCTAGGTCACCCACACTATTGTACTGCAGCTTTCTAGGCCAGGATTTTAACTCTTATTTTATTTAACGATAATTTGGACATTTTGTGTAGGTGGCAGAAGGTTTTGTCTTGCGTTGGTGCGGCAGTCGTTTTTTCACAAGTCTGAGAATATTAATTCAGGCGAAATCTAAAAATGTTTCTATTAATTTCCCAGAGTTGGTGACCTGGGTGGGAGCCTCGGGGTCTGGCGTGTTGGAAGAGCAGCCCGGCGCCACCGCCCGGCGCCCCGGGAACACCACACAGACGTCCTCACAAGGTAGGTCTTCCAAGGCACTGAAGGCCGAGTTGGTATCAGGGAAATATACCCTTGATAAGAACTTTGTGCCATTAGTCAGAGTAACACATGATCTAAGGAGTAGTTTATAAGACTGCTATTTAGATCCTGGGGTAATGGGAGCCTAATGCCACGCACAACAGGGGATCTGCCGGCCCNTCATTGCCGTATATTAGGCTAATATTAAACATGACTCTGAATTAAAGTATTTTGTTGACCTTGCTACTGCTTCTGGTATTATTCCAGTTTGACACAGAATTCACTTCGGTGGACAAACTATTTTTTGCTGGCGATTTTGTGATGTGTTTTGTTTTAACTCTGCTAACCGTTTCTGTGGCAAATCATTTTTTTTTTTTTAGGTAAAGATTAGGTTCGTTAGGTTCAATTTGTTTTTTTGGTGCAAAAAAAAAAAAGTTAATTTGCTGAAGGTTAGCAGATTAATTCAAAGGGCATCAAAACTTACCAGAAAAAACTAGGTTCATCCCCAAAAGTAAGTTTGGTTCACTCTTGAAACTTACCGGCTTCTATATCCAACCATGTGAAAGTAACAATGAATGTTTTTGCATAAAACAATTTCTGGCTGTTTAGGTTAGTTTGAGGGTTAGGTTCAGCACTAACCCAGTAGGTCGTGCAACCCAGAATTCGAGAAGAGCCAGTTTCTTCACACATGGCAGGGCGCAGTGTGATGGCCCGCGTGTACATTATGAATGGAAATTACGACAGGTACAAGTTAAAAGTACAAGATCCTCCCAATATTTTACTAGAGACCCAGGACCTAGGTCACCTACACATTGGTACTGACGGCTTCTAGCCAATATTCTATCTTATTTTTTTTGTAACGATAATTTGCTTTTTTGTAGGTGGCAGGAGGTTTGTGCTTTCGTTGTGCGCGGCGTTTTTTCACAGTCTGAGAATATTATTCGGGACGAATCAAAAATGTTTTTTTAATTTCCAGAGTTGTGACCGTCGTGGGGCAATGGGTCTGCTCTGAAGAGCGGCCCGCCCCACACAGGGCCCGGCGCCCTGGAACCCCACACAGACGTCCTCATCAAGGTAGGTCTTCCAAGGCACTGAAGGCCGAGTGTTATCAGGGAATTACCCTTGATAAGAACTTTGGCTTTAGTCGGGTAACACCTGATCTAGGATAGTTAATAAGACTATTATTTAGATCATCCGGGTAATGGACCTAATCCACGCACAACAGGGGATCTGCGGCAGTTGTAATGTTAATGCCACGATGGGAGTGTTTCATCCAGAATTGCCATAGTGCATATGACTCTGATGTCTGGACATTCTACTTTTTAGGCATTAATCAGCAATCAATCTCCAGGAGGACCAAAGGTAGTGAATGAGTAAGTTAAGTGTGTGACTGTGGTGATGAGTAAGTGTAGACTGTGTGTGTGGTGATGAGAAAGTCTAGACTGTGTGTGTGGTGAGAAAAGTCTAGACTGTGTGTGGTGATGAGAAAGTCTAGACTGTGTTGGGTGATGAGAAAGTCTAGACTGGTGTGTGGTGATGAGAAAGTCTAGACTGTGTGTGTGGTGATGAGAAAGTCTAGACTGTGTGTGTGTGATGAGAAGTCAAAGACTGTGTGTGTGTGAGAAAGTCTAGACTGTGGTGCTGAGAAAGTCTAGACTGTGTGGTGATGAGAAAGTCTAGACTGTGTGGTGATGAGAAAGTCTAGACTGTGTGGTGATGAGAAAGTCTAGACTGTGTGGTGCTGATGAGAGTCTAACTGTGTGTGTGATGAGAAAGTCTAGACTGTGTGGTGATGAGAAAGTCTAGACTGTGTGGTGATGAGAAAGTCTAGATTTGTGTGGTGATGAGAAAGTTTAGACTGTGTGTGGTGATGAGAAAGTCTAGACTGTGTGTGTGGTGATGAGAAAGTCTAGACTGTGTGTGTGGTGATGAGAAAGTCTAGACTGTGTGTGTGGTGATGAGAAAGTCTAGACTATGTGTGTGGTGATGAGAAAGTCTAGACTGTGTGTGTGGTGATGAGAAAGTCTAGACTATGTGTGTGGTGATGAGAAAGTCTAGACTGTGGTGTGGGATGAGAAAGTCTAGACTGTGTGTGTGGTGATGAGAAAGTCTAGACTGTGTGTGTGGTGATGAGAAAGTCTAGACTGTGTTTGTGGTGATGAGAAAGTCTAGACTGTGTGTGTGGTGATGAGAAAGTCTAGACGTGTGAGGTGATGAGAAGTCTAGACTGTGGGGTGTGGTGATGAGAAAGTTTAGACTGTGAGGTGATGAGAAAGTCTAGACTGTGTGTGGTGATGAGAAAGTCTAGACTATGTGTGTGGTGATGAGAAAGTCTAGACTATGTGTGTGGTGATGAGAAAGTCTAGACTATGTGTGTGGTGAAGAGAAAGTCTAGACTATGTGTGTGGTGATGAGAAAGTCTAGACTGTGTGTGTGGTGATGAGAAAGTCTAGACTGTGTGTGGTGATGAGAAAGTCTAGACTGTGTGTGATGATGAGAAAGTCTAGACTGTGTGTGGTGATGAGAAAGTCTAGACTGTGTGGTGATGAGAAATTCTAGACTGTGTGTGTGGTGATGAGAAAGTCTAGACTGTGTGGTGTGATGAGAAAGTCTAGACTGTGTGTGTGGTGATGAGAAAGTCTAGACTGTGTGTGTGGTGATGAGAAAGTCTAGACTGTGTGGTGATGAGAAAGTCTAGACTGTGTGGTGATGAGAAAGTCTAGACTGTGTGGTGATGAGAAAGTCTAGACTGTGTGGTGATGAGAAAGTCTAGACTGTGTGGTGATGAGAAAGTCTAGACTGTGTGGTGATGAGAAAGTCTAGACTGTGTGGTGATGAGAAAGTCTAAACTGTGTGGTGCTGAGAGAGTCTAGACTGTGTGGTGATGAGAAAGTCTAGACTGTGTGGTGATGAGAAAGTCTAGACTGTGTGTGTGGTGATGAGAAAGTCTAGACTGTGTCTGTGTGTGTGGTGATGAGAAAGTCTAGACTTTGTGGTGATGAGAAAGTCTAGACTGTGTGGTGATGAGAAAGTCTAGACTGTGTGGTGCTGAGAAAGTCTAGACTGTGTGGTGATGAGAAAGTCTAGACTGTGTGGTAAAGAGGTGGCAGGAGCCGCACAGGTCTCTTGAAAGAACCGCATGCAGCTTTGGAGGCGAATTTGGAGATTGTTTGGGTGTCTTTTTTCTGATATGATAATATTTCAACAGGAGTACCTGCTTGGAGTGTAGCTGTAAAGAAAGGGGCGTTTGTGTACCATGAAGATACTAGCACCATGATACCAAGACCAAGATGACCACCAAGATGACCTCTGCCAGCCTTCCACGCCAGGCAAGTGTTCAAGGCAGTGTTGGCGTGACCCGTGAGTGTGTTGCCGTAACTCATCCATGACCTGATGAGTGTGTTCAAGCCTTGCCCTCACGCCCACCCTTCATGTACAGTGGTGTTAGGAATAGGCAACAGTGATTAGGTCCCTCATGAGACATCACGGGAAGATCTGACGTTAAACAGAGAGAGGAGGATGCTATGGACATGACCCCCCCCCCCCCCCCCACACCCCACACACACACACCATAGCTTTACAGACACTCAAGAAAGATAATGTTATTTTCTTTCCACATCTTTAATCTTTACTGAATTTGGGAAAAAAGAAAAAGAAAAAAGAAAAAAAAAACTTTTCTTAATCATCAGTCTTTTCAGTGACAGCCTGGGGGTACTACGTAGTACCCCCAGGCTGTCACTCCTCCCTCACTCGCTAGCTATAAAATGCCAAAAAAAATTAGTGCAAAAATTTTTAGTGCCAACATTTTTTGAGTGCCAATTTTTTTTAATGCCAATTTTTTGAGTGCCAAAATATTTGAGTGCAATTTTTTTTTGAGTGCCAACATTTTTTGGGTGGCAAATTTTTTTTAATGATCTCGTAATCTCTCCAATAGAAACGCGTCCTTCACTTAGTTTGAGCCTCTCCCCTGCCGTGTCACGCTCTTTCTCCCGTCTCCTCATAATAGTGCCACATGACCTTTGCTGTTAGGCACATTCCTGCTTTTGTGGCATTTCAGTCAATTTCACCACAAATCAAACCATGTTGGGCCATCCATCCAACTCCCAGTAATTAAATACAGTGTGGCTTCCTTTAGAAAACTTCTGCTAAGTCTCTTCTTGATTTATGCATGATCCCATTGCCTGAATTACAAATAACACCAGTAGAATAATTTGTGTTAATGAATAATGACCATGCACTAATGTCAGTAAAATGTGTAGTAGTCACTTACTACTACTGTATAAATCCTTGCTTACTACGCTATTTGCTGATTCTACAAGTTTCTAGTGAACCATGGCCAGCAAATGTTCCATAAAGGAAAGTACAAATCCTCCTGCTTGAAGAGTCCCCTTGTTACACTGAAGTAATAGCACGGCTTTCAGGAAACATTCTAAGCAGACCCTTGTTACACTGAAGTAATAGCACGGCTTTCAGGAAACATTCTAAGCAGACCCTTGTTACACTGAAGTAATAGCACGGCTTTCAGGAAACATTCTAAGCAGACCCTTGTACCTGAGTATAGCCGGCTTTCAGGGAAAAATTTAAGGCCCTTGTACACTGAAGTAAAATAGCACGCTTTCAGGAAATTCTAACAGAGAGATGTGTGCCTTTCAGAAAGTTTTGTATTCGGGTCAAATATGAATAGAATAAGATGTTCCTGCACAGTTTAACTTAGTGTTTTCCATGTTCTTCTTTTCAGCTTAGCGCTTTCAGCTTAGCGCGGTGGCCGGACTATCAGAACCTGGCAGTGGTGGGCACAAGGTCTCCCGATAGTCCCTCCAGGAGCAACAGTTTCTTCCATCAACATTGCTACACGACACCCTTGCGTTGCCTCAGAAAAGTATTCAATAGTTCTTTGCTTAACTCACAAGGTAAGCATATTTTGTTTGTATCAGGCAGAGAGTGTTGAACAAAAACACGCCATTCAAAACTCTATAGGATAAACAATGAAGTCATGACTGATACTCAGAGGAGGCGAATTTTTAGTGCATTGAAATGTTGCACTCTTACCGGACATTACCAAGCTACCAAATGATACTTAGGGAAACTGAGCCTTCCATAGTGTTCATGGTACATTGCTGAATAAAAAAAAATTACAGTAAGACTACACCAATATTAAGATAATTGAAGGAAAGCAAAATAGTGTATAAACATTTTACAGCGAGTTGAAGCAAAACAAAATGTTTATACACAATTTTACTTTCCTTCAATTATCTTAATATTGGTGTAGTCTTACTGTAATTTTCTTATGCAGCAATGTACCATGAACGGCTCAGTTTTCCTAAGTATCATTTGGTAATATCCAGTAGGAGTGCAACATTTCAATGCACTGAAAATCCGCCTACTCTTGTGATAGGATAATAAAAAGTCATGAGACACTATCGAGTTTTGAATGGCGTGTTGTTCAACAATCTCTGCCCGATTCACTGATACAAACAAAATATGCTTACCTTGTGTGTTAAGCACACAACTATGACTATTTTCTGAGGCAACTCAAGGGTGTTGGGTAGCTACGAGGCGAGATGCCTGTCTCGCCCGAGTGTATCAGCGACGTCCTTACGTACTGGAGCAGACCCCAATACATGATTTAGAGGTGTACACCCAAATATTAATCTCAAGTTTACAAAATAAATTTATTGTAATTACACTACAGCGTTTTGGTATAGAGTACACATACCGATATTGCTGAATATTTTAAAAAAAAAAAAAAATCAATTAAATATTTGGGAAGAGTCTCTCGAACTTTTAAACACACAACTTTTAACCAGCAAAAAACGGCCAGTGCACCGGTTGTATGTGGAAGGCGGCCGCGGAATGGAGGGCCCGCCGATGGTAGATCTTGTGCCCCTCCAGTGTTGGGGTTGTGGAGGGGTGCTGTCTTGTGCCCCTCCAGTGTTGGGGGGGTGGAGGGTGCTGCTTGTGCCTCCAGTGTTGGGGTTGCGCTTTTGCCCCTCCAGTGTTGGGGGGGTGGAGGGGTGCTGTCTTGTGCCCCTCCAGTGTTGGGGGTGTGGAGGGGTGCTGTCTTGTGTTCCTCCAGTGTTGGGAATCTGGTCCTCTTCTCCATGCCACATCCTTTTCATGCCTTCGCTGCTGCCTGGCGTCCCATCATGCCTTCTGTCGTCAGCACGTGCCCTCGTCAGCACGTGCCCTCGTCAGCTCGTGTTGTGGCAGCCTCGCATTGGACCTCATCTTGATAACCCTTTGTGTGTTCTGGGTGGTAAATTTATCAAGAGTTAATTTTATGTTGAAAGCTTATTATTTGAAACCTAAATATCATCTCAATCCTTTACTGAAGCCAAATAAATGTGAAAAAATACAATTGAAAAAATCTTGATAATCCCGAGCATCTCCTAGATAGTAATTTTTGATGCCTTCCTTTTGTCTCCAGCTAATCAAGAAACCTCAATAAACTCTCATGAACTGCATGAAAGGAAATCTTAGGCAGGTTATTTTAACAGTCAAACTTAACCCCTTCACACCCAGATCTTTGGCTATAAAATAGTCTGTCAGCCATAAAATTACGAAAAGTAACTGAATATACCAAATGAGTTAGTCGACAAGGATTTTAAACAGGCCATATCTATATAATACTGCTCATGTTCACTTAAAACTGTCTAATGGTTCCCAAATAACAATGGAAATAACGCTCTGGGCCTCAAGGGGTTAAGTATTTCCGTGCTTTTCCTTTCTTTCAAAAATCTTGGTGCAAAGGTTCCATCATGATCCAGGAACAAGACATTATTGTCCCACAAAGTGATGGACGAAGCTACACAAAACCTCGCCCTTGAATGTCCAAAAAAATATTCATTACAAAGCCAAATAAATGTGGGCTTAGAGGCATCAGCAAGGTCTTAGTATCTACCCTAGCAAGGTCTTTAGTATCTACCCTAGCAAGGTCTTTAGTATCTACCCTAGCAAGGTCTTTAGTATCTACCCTAGCAAAGTCTTTAGTATCTACCCTAGCAAGGTCTTTAGTATCTACCCTAGCAAGGTCTTTAGTATCTACCCTAGCAAGGTCTTTAGTATCTACCCCAGCAAGGTCTTTAGTGTCTAATTTAAGAAGCAAGGTCTTTAGTATCTACCCTAAGAAGCAAGGTCTTTAGTATCTACCCTAAGAAGCAAGGTCTTTAGTATCTACCCTAAGAAGCAAGGTCTTTAGTATCTACCCTAAGAAGCAAGGTCTTTAGTATCTACCCTAAGAAGCAAGGTCTTTAGTATCTACCCTAAGAAGCAAGGTCTTTAGTATCTACCCTAAGAAGCAAGGTCTTTAGTATCTACCCTAAGAAGCAAGGTCTTTAGTATCTACCCTAAGAAGCAAGGTCTTTAGTATCTACCCTAAGAAGCAAGGTCTTTAGTATCTACCACTAAGAAGCAAGGTCTTTAGTATCTACACTAAGAAGCAAGGTCTTTAGTATCTACCCTAAGAAGCAAGGTCTTTAGTATCTACCCTAAGAAGCAAGGTCTTTAGTATCTACCCTAAGAAGCAAGGTCTTTAGTATCTACACTAAGAAGCAAGGTCTTTAGTATCTACCCTAAGAAGCAAGGTCTTTAGTATCTACCCTAAGAAGCAAGGTCTTTAGTATCTACCCTAAGAAGCAAGGTCTTTAGTATCTACCCTAAGAAGCAAGGTCTTTAGTATCTACACTAAGCAGAATAAACAGCCACTTTAACTATCTTCCTTCTTAATGCTATCTAATCTATTATCTAAATCCTAATCCTATCTTCAATTCTTCCTTTGCGTTCTGTTACATAGGACACCCTATTCTTGTGGTACTCCGTAGTGTAGTGGTTAGCACGCTCGGCTCACAACCGAGAAGTCCCGGGTTCGATCCCCAGGCGGAGCGAAGATAGATGGGCGGTCTTTCTTAAAACCCGAGCCCCTGACCACCCAGCAGTGAATGGGTACCGGGTGTTAGCCGGGGGTTTGTGACCCCCCTCCCGGGGTGATGGCTTCGGCCAACACTAAGCTGCAGCGGTAGATCACTATGGCTCTGAGGAATTATCCTCTAAACAAAAAACAAACAAACAAACAAACACCTGTGCTGACATTGTTCCCAGGCAATCCTACCAATAAGCTCTATACCCCGCCTGGCATCATTATATTTCAGTATTTTCACTTTCAAGGTATGGTGGGCGAAAATAAGGAAGCTACAAGAGGCCGCGAGGCCTACACGTGGTAGTTCCTGTCACCTAACACTACCTACATTCACCTTTCATCCCCATCCATGAACCTATCCAGCTCCTCTTTAAAGCTCCCTAATGACTCAGCACTAACTACCTGTCTACTGAGACCATTCCATTCACTCACCACCCTATTTGTGAACCAGTTTTTCCTTATTTCCTTTCTAAATCTACGCTTTTCCAGCTTGAATCAGTTACTTCTTGTTCTACCCTGGTTAAAAGCCGTAAGAACTTTTCCTACCTCTCCTTTATTAAATCCCTTTATCCACTTAAAAACTTCTATCAGATCGCCCCTTATTCTGCGTCTGTCGAGTGAGTGTAATTTTAATAACTTCAATCTCCTCTCATAACTAAAGTTACGCATCCCCTGTATCATTTTGGTCATCCTTCTCTGCACTGTTTCTAACAACAGAGCGACTGAAAAGTTGTCCTCACCTGATGTTAAGGACGAAGGGGAGAGTGGAGCAGGTGGAGGAGCGCAAGGTGGAGGAGTAAGGGTGAACCGTCTCCACTGCGCCACCTGAAAGAACAATGATTTCTTTATAGCTTTCAATCTCATATTACTAGCACACTTTTCTGTAATGGGCCGGAAAATCTCTCTCTCTCTCTCTCTCTCTCTCTCTCTCTCTCTCTCTCTCTCTCTCTCTCTCTCTCTCTCTCTCTCTCCTCTCCTCTCTCTCTCTCTCTCTCTCTCTCTCTCTCTCTCTCTCTCTCTCTCTCTCTCTCTCTCTCTCTCTCTCTCTCTCTCTCTCTCTCTCTCTCTCTCTCTCTCTCTCTCTCTCTCTCTCTCTCTCTCTCTCTCTCTCTCTCTCTCCTCTCTCTCTCTCTCCTCTCTCTCTCTCTCTCTCTCTCTCTCTCTCTCTCTCTCTCTCTCTCTCTTCTCTCTCTCTCTCTCTCTCTCTCTCTCTCTCTCTCTCTCTCTCTCTCTCTCTCTCTCTCTCTCTCTCTCTCTCTCTCTCTCTCCTCTCTCTCTCTCTCTCTCTCTCTCTCTCTCTCTCTCTCTCTCTCTCTCTCTCTCTCTCTCTCTCTCTCTCTCTCTCTCTCTCCTCTCTCTCTCTCTCTCCTCTCTCTGTCTCTCTCTCTCAGGTAGTCGTAACAAACGGCATCTGTTCCACTTTTGTACATATGCCCAAATTATATCATTGTCAAATGGGTCCTGCATTGATGCCAAAAATGATTAAGCGTAAACTGAAGCGTACCAAGAGGAAAGCCCGAGTGACGCCTCCAGTGTCAAGCCGGGCGACCAGCCTTTTTTTTCATCTTGGCCTATAGCGCGTGTAGGCAGTGACCTCCAGGGCTCGGATGGTAGGCCCTGGAGGCTCACTTGAGAGCTGTGATGGTTGACCCTCGACCGTGGTGGCGCAGGCAGGATTTTTATAGTGACGCCTGTAATTAGAGGCTCATGCCGTCCCCCTGTGTCCTCCGATGCACTCGCAATCGAAGGTAGAATTAATGGGCAGCATTTGGGTGTTCTTAGGCCACTCAATGGTGCAGAAATATTTTATGTGGATTTATGGGTCTCACTCGGGATCGAACTCGGGTCTTCGAGAACGCCACCCGGTGACGCTAATTAGCACTCTGCTACCGCCTCCCCAAAGCTGGTGGTGGAGACCCTGATGACCACCTCCAAGGCCGACGTGGTGTGGCAGGTCAGGGTAAAGTCAATAGGGAGGGTCAAGTCAATCGTTAATAGGGAGTTTTAATAGGAGGCTAGACAATTAGAGGATGCAATGTTCATGATACCTTATTTATTCAGTCCCAATTTTAATCCCTTTGTCAATGGGGAGTTTTTAATTAATAGGGAGTTTTTAGTTGATAGGGAGTTTTTAGTTAATAGGGAGTTTAGTTAATAGGGAGTTTTTATTCAATAGTTTTTAGTTGATAGGGAGTTTTTAGTCAATAGGGAGTTTAGTTGAGTTTAGTCAATAGAGGTTTTTTTTTTTAGTTAATAGGGAGTTTTTAGCTAATAGTGAGTTTGTAGTCAATAGGGAGTTTGTAGTCAATAGGGAGTTTAGTTGATAGGGAGTTTTTAGTTGATAGGTAGTTTAGTTAATGGGTTTAAGTTTGGAGTTTTATTAGGGTTTTTAGTCAAAGGGAGTTTAGTTATAGGAGTTTTATCAATAGGGAGTTTAGTCAATAGGAGTTTAGTCATAGGGAGTTTTTAGTCAATAGGGAGTTTTTAGTCAATAGGAGTTTAGTCAATAGGGAGTCTTTAGTCAATAGGGAGTTTTAATCATAGGGATTTTAGTCAATAGGGATTTTTAGCAATAGGGAGTTTTTAGTCAATAGGAGTTTAGTCAATAAGGAGTTTTTAGTCAATAGGGAGTTTTTAGTCAATAGGGAGTTTTTAAGTCTTATGGAGTCTAGTCAATCGGGAGTTTTTAATAGGGAGTTTTTAGTCAATAGGTTTTTAGTATAGGGAGTTTTAGTCAATAGGGAGTTTAATAGTTGGGAAAGTTTAGTCAATAGGAGTTTTAAATAGTCAATAGGGAGTTTTTAGTCATAGGAGTTTAGTCAATAGGGAGTTTTTAGTCAATAGGAGTTTAATAGATAGGGAGTTTTAATAGTCAATAGGGAGTTTTTAGTTAATAGGGAGTTAGTTAATAGGAGTTTTTATTAATGTTTTAGTTGATAGGGAGTTTTTAGTCAATAGGGAGTTTAGTTGAGTTTAGTCAATAGAGGTTTTTTTTTAGTTAATAGGGAGTTTTTAGCTAATAGTGAGTTTGTAGTCAATAGGGTGTTTGTAGTCAATAGGGAGTTTAGTTGATAGGGAGTTTTTAGTTGATAGGTAGTTTTTAGTTAATAGGGAGCTTTAAGTTAATGGAGTTTTCAATTAATGGAGTTTTTAGTCAAAAGGGAGTTTAGTCAATAGGGAGTTTAGTCAATAGGGAGTTTTTAGTCAATAGGGAGTTTTTAGTCAATAGGGAGTTTTTAGTCAATAGGGAGTTTAGTCAATAGGGAGTCTTTAGTCAGTAGGGAGTTTTTAATCAATAGGGACTTTTTAGTCAATAGGGACTTTTTAGCCAATAGGGAGTTTTTAGTCAATAGGTAGTCTTTAGTCAATAAGGAGTTTTTAGTCAATAGGGAGTTTTTAGTCAATAGGGAGTCTTAAGTCATTATGGAGTCTTTGTCAATCGGGAGTTTTTGGTCAATAGGGAGTTTTTAGTCAATAGGGAGTTTCAAATAGTCAATAGGGAGTTTTAAATAGTCAATAGGAAGTTTTAAATAGTCAATAGGGAGTTTTAAATAGTCAATAGGGAGTTTTAAAGTCAATAGGGAGTTTAGTCAATAGGGAGATTTAAATAGTCAATAGGGAGTTTTAAATAGTCAATAGGGAGTTTTAAATAGTCAATAGGGAGTTTTAAATAGTCAATAGGGAGTTTTTATTCAAAAGGGAGTTTTAAATAGTCAATAGGGAGTTTTAAAGTCAATAGGGTTTTAAAGTCACTAGGGATTTTTTGTCAATAGGGAGTTTTAAATAGTCAATAGGGAGTTTTAAATAGTCAATAGGGGGTTTTAAATAGTCAATAGGGAGTTTTTAGTCAATAGGGAGTTTTAAAGTCAATAGGGAGTTTTAAATAGTCAATAGGGAGTTTTAAATAGTCAATAGGGAGTTTTAAATAGTCAATAGGGAGTTTTAAATAGTCAATAGGGATTTTTTAGTCAATAGGGAGTTTTAAATAGTCAATAGGGAGTTTTAAATAGTCAATAGGGAGTTTTAAATAGTCAATAGGGAGTTTTAAATAGTCAATAGGGATTTTTAAATAGTCAATAGGGAGTTTTAAATAGTCAATAGGGAGTATTTAGTCAATAGGGAGCTTTAAATAGGCAGTAGGGAGTTTTAATAGGAGGCTAGACAATTTCATGGATGGGGATGGGTGGTGGATGTGGGTAGTATTAAGTAACAGGAACTACCACGTGTAGGTCTCACGGCCTCTTGTAGCTTCCTTATTTTCTTATGTTCATTCTACCCAGCGCCCAAATAGACTTCATAAATGTTTTCTACTATAGATCTTTAGGTCTTTAAGGTTTAGGTCTTAAGGTCTTTAGTATCTACCCTAAGAAGAATAAACAACCACTTTAATTGTATCTTCCTTTTTAATCCTATCTATTTTTAACCCTATTAATATATATCTCTAAATCCTAATCCTATCTTTAATTCTTCCTTTGCGTTCTGTTACATACTTCACCTGTGCTGACATTGTTCCCAGGCAATCCTACCAATAAGCTCTGTATCCCGCCTAGCAGAGTTATATTTCAGTATTTTCCCTTTCAAGGTATGGTTTGGTCCTCGGTTACAAACTTACCTATTCCACACGGTGCGCGTCCTCCATGCACTGGTAACACGGCCTTGTGGCTTGGCTTGGCTTGGCTGTGACTTGTGGCCTGGCTTGTGTCCCTTGATGAAGCCTGCAGTGCCTCCCACAGAGCCACGCGGGGAACACAGGCTGCCGGCGGTGTCGTGGCTCCATCTGAAAGCATCGACCCCACATCAGTATCCTGGATTGGTACATTTTTACACTAGGACCGAAATTCCCTACACAATTGGGCGTCTGGTCTCTGTAACGTAAACACTTGTCTCTCCTCCCTATGAACAACATGTCATTATCTCCAAAAGTAACGATTTGCGACGGAAGCTCATGGAGAGAATGTTTCCTAGAATCCAATAAGGTAAACAGAAACCAAACTCCCAATTGTGTAGGGAATTTCAGTGTTAGTGTAAAATAATACCCCTTGATTTAGCAGCAGAGTAGTTTAGAAACATCTTTGGTTCACCCTTGAAAGATATCGCGTTGGGTTGCAGCGTGAGTCCCCCGTCAGAGCCTCGCGGCCTTTGAAGAGTTCCCAATCAAAACTGGCGCACCACAGACACCCTTAATCCTGCTTGGCTGGCTTCCCCCCACACCGCGGACCACTGAGGGGCCCACCAAGGGAAGCCACACGGTCGCCTCGCCCCCCTCCTTCCCTCCTTCACCCGCGCACCGGTGACCTGACCTCCCTCCCTCCCGCAGTGGTCCGCCAGATGAAAGTATCTTGGTCACATATCCCAGCGACCCAAAATCAGTGATGTGTGAAGGTGGTCAAAACCATAGGTGGGCGCGATAACGGAAAAATGTATCACGATAACCGATAAATCGATAACGATAACCTTATCGGCGATAACCGATAATCGATAACTGGCGATAAATTTATCGCTGGATAAGGCGATAACCGATAAATTGATAAATCCAAAATTCCGATACTAGCGATAACGATATTGATATTTTAAATAAAAAATCTTAAATGCTATCAGTAAACTGTTAGAAAACCCTTCATTACCTTTGCACACTAATATCTTCTAAATTCAATGTTTATCCTGTCTCTTCACTAATGAAAAGTACTGTTTTTAAGTAAAATAACTACATTTGAAAGTTGGTGCTACTATAGCGTGCGGTCTACACCATGGCCTGCTGCAGTCTACGCTCCCCTAACGTGCGGTCTACAAAGATCCCGCCTGACCTGACCTGACTACCCCATAGCTTTAATGTGCATTCTAACAAATCCACACCTGACCTGACCTGAGTACCAGGACCCTACTCAACCTTGTAAAATAGGAATCAACGAAGTAATGTCTCAGTATCCTCCTAAAATTCAAGCCGAGAACATCAGTCTGACACTCCTCCTTTACAATGGTGTTGAAAGAATTCTACAGAAGTGTCATCTTGACAGAAGATACAGCGGTTAAGTTTTTACGTGAAAGCAATCTTCTGGACACACCACAAGAAGCAGAGCCTTGTCATCGATGTGGTAGTGTTATGCAAGAAAAGAGAAAAAAGTGACAGGGGTAGGGAATATCGGCCTATGCTTAATAAATTACTTACTAAAGTTTTGCTTTTTCTATAATACTCTACTGTATAATAGACAATATCATATAACAATAGTAAGTTGCAGCCTGAAGTGTAAGAGTGTAGAGTGTAAGTAGAGAGTAAGAAATGTAGACCGCACGCTATAGTGTAAAATATCCCGGTAGACCGTACGCTATAGTGCAAATGTCCCGGTAGACCGCACGCTATAGTGCAAATATCCCGGTAGACCGCACGCTATAGTGCAAATGTCCCGGTAGACCGCACGCTAGTGTAAAATGTCACGGTAGACCGCACGCTATAGTGCAAATGCCCCGGTAGACCGCACGCTATAGTGCAAGTGTCCCGGTAGACCGCACGCTATAGTGCAAATGTCACGGTAGACCGCACGCTATAGTATAAAATGTCCCGGTAGACCGCACGCTATAGTGCAAATGTCACGGTAGACCGCACGCTATAGTATAAAATGTCCGGTAGACCGCACGCTATAGTGCAAATGTCCCGGTAGACCGCACGCTATAGTGCAAATGGTACCGCCGCTGTAAGAACCGCACGCTATAGTGCAAATGTCCCGGTAGACCGCACGCTATAGTGCAAATGTCCGGTAAACCGCACGCTATAGTGCAAATGTCCCGGTAGACCGCACGCTATAGTGCAAATGTCCCGGTAGACCGCACGCTATAGTGCAAATGTCCCGGTAGACCGCACGCTATAGTGCAACTGTCCCGGTAGACCGCACGCTATAGTGCAACTGTCCCGGTAGACCGCACGCTATAGTGCAAATGTCCCGGTAGACCGCACGCTATAGTGCAAATGTCCGGTAGACCGCACGCTATAGTGCAAATGTCCCGGTAGACCGCACGCTATAGTGAAATGTCCCGGTAGACCGCACGCTATAGTGAAAATGTCACGGTAGACCGCACGCTATAGTACAAATGTCCCGGTAGACCGCACGCTATAGTGCAAATGTCCTGGTAGACCGCACGCTAGTGTAAAATGTCACGGTAGACCGCACGCTAGTGTAAAATGTCACGGTAGACCGCACGCTAGTGTAAAATGTCCCGGTAGACCGCACGCTATAGTGCAAATGTCCTGGTAGACCGCACGCTAGTGTAAAATGTCACGGTAGACCGCACGCTAGTGTAAAATGTCACGGTAGACCGCACGCTAGTGTAAAATGTCACGGTAGACCGCACGCTATAGTACAAATGTCCCGGTAGACCGCACGCTATAGTAGCACCTGAAAGTTTAAATTACTAAATATGTCTTTTGCACGGTTCGCCACTGTGCTAAACTGGAACCAAATAATAAAATGATCGATTATCGCTAGTTTGGAACCAAAAGTATCGGCAATACCGATGAATCGATAACGCGGATTTTTTTTTTATCGGATAACCGATAACCCGATATCGTTATCGCGATAACGCCCACCTATAGGATAATAATTAGCTAATAGAATTAATATATTATATATATTCATAACTATATATATATATATATATATATTATATATATATATATATATATATTATAAGTCTGATAAGAGTTAATCGAATATACTTAATTCACGTGTACGCAGATGCTTTGAAAACTAAGCCACGTCATTCACATGCCGGAAGTCTTATCATAATCACATTTGTAACACTATTGACAAATACTTGCATTCAGTGGCGTACCCAGAAAATTGAAAAGGGGGGGTCAATATATATATATATATATATATATATATATATATATATATATATATATATATATATATATATATATATATATCTTATTATTTATTCCTTGCAAAATGGGGGGGCCATGGCCTCATGACAAAGAGTGACATCACTGCATCACTAAACAATGTAAATTTTTCACTGCTTGCATAGAATGGGTAAGACTGATGTAATCCTGAATGTCATTACTGGTCATTAAGTGTTGAAATGGTAGTTAATACGGTCGTTAACTCATGTCGTTAATGCCACCTTGATAAAACACATTGGATTTTCCCTTTATATTCACATGGACCACATTAGCAAAATTACCATATCGTAGACCCCTTGAGGCCCAGAACGTAATTTCCATTGTAATTTGGGTACCATTAGACGATTTTTAGTGAATATAAGCAATGTTTTATAGATATAACCTGTTTAGTATCCTTGTTCACTATCTAATTTGGTATATTCAGTTATTTTTCGTTATTTTATGGCTCGACAACATACGATTTTTTATAGCCAAGGAAAGATCTGGGCGTGAAGGGTTACTGCGAGGGCACTAACGCTTACCGGTTAAAGGAGTAGGAGTGTCGGCAGGAGGAGCAGAGCGCGAGTGAACCTTCCCCCGCGGCAGCCAGGGACCAAATGACGGCTGACGCATCACTCTGGCTCTGTGCCCGCCAATCATTTCATTAATTTATGTCTCAATCAAATACCACAGTGTTAGCAAAGGAACTTATTCAAAACATACAAGAAAACAAAGTGTAGAATAATTTAAGTTACTGTGCTCTGTCCCTTTCGTCCTTAACAAGCTTCTAACCCCCTCCCCCCCTCTACTTTCTCCCTCCTTCCCCCCCTTAACAAGCCTCACTTATGCCCTCCCTCCCTTCCTCCATTACAGTATCATCGTCCAGGCAAGGAAAGCTTTTAAGAAACCATTTCATGAGTGTGTTTGTGCCCTTTGTATGACTCGTGAATAAGGCATTGCCAATACCTACATCAAATGAAATGTTGGTTTGTGGGGCAAATAGCCAAGGAGGATAAAACAAGGGCTTGGGTTGTTACTCCTAGTTGCCTATCAGCTTGAAAGGTGTAATATATATATATATAATTTAAGTAATATATGTGAAAAATAACCGTAATGAATGAACGTAAGAACATAAGAAAATAAGGAAGCTACAAGAGGCCGTGAGACCTACACGAGGTAGTCTTCTAAGTGACTTGTTCGTCTAATCTTAGTATCTGATTGATTGATTTAATGCCTAAAAAGGTGAATGTGCCAGTCATCAGAGGTCATATGGCACTATGGCAAAGCATATAAAGGGGGGGGTTAAAGAATAATAGTGCAACGATGAGGGAAGGGGAAAGAACGGAATGTTACAGCAGTTAGATCAGATGTAGGATGTGGATTTGTTGGAGGAAGGAGGTTAAATTGTCCAGGGAGAAGGAGGGGGATTCCGGGAGAATGTCCGCAAGACAGGGAGGTCGGGAAAGGGAGGATAAATGAGGGAAGGAACTGGAACGGGCAGGAGTAAGATGGGGGCAGGATATTAGGACATGTTGGAGAGTGAGAGGAACTTGACAGGGTGTGCAGAGGGTTGGGGAGGAGCGTGACATGAGATAGGAGTGTGTGAGGTTGGTATGGCCTATGCGTAAGCGTGCGAGAGCAGTCTCCCAACGTCTATTAGAGTGGTAAGGATTTGACCATGGAGAGATAGAGGGTTTGATCAGGCGAAGTTTATTGGCAGAGAAAGTGGTCCAGGAGGAGGTACCTGGAACTGTCGCCGATAGGAACTGTCGCCGATATCGGCGACTGTTCCAATTTTTCACGTCGGCGGGAGTTCCAATTGTCGGTGACAGTTCTAGTTCTTGATCTTGATATTACAGTACCCAATATATCATTTAATAAGCTTTTAATCATGTTTCTGCATTCAGGGATTAAATACCAGCAATAACTTGAACTATCAAAGGCTTTCTTTCAATGGGAGTAATATACTTGTAAAGTTGTCAACACCCTTCTCCTGACTCCGCCCCCTTGGAGACTTGACCTGGCGCAGCATCGCAAACGACGCAAGGCGATCGCAATAGTACGGCCCTAGGTGTCTTGAAGACACCTTCACCTCCCTCTCCTTAATTCTCTCCTTCTCTCATTCCATCCTTTCCTCCTCTATTTCCTCCTTGTTCGAGACAGACATATAGGAGCCACGAACATATCGTATATGAGCTTCCAGCAATAACTTGAACTATCAAAGACTTTGAATGGGAGAAATATACATGTAAAGTTGTCTACAGCCTCCTCCTGACGCCGCCTCATTGGAGATTAGCACGGAAGAATACCCAACCCGCCCCTTCCCCCCCACTGGGAGAGTCCCACTGGGAGTGTCCTCCCACCGTCGTCGTTGCCGAAAAAGAAAACGAGTAGCGAAATTTGAAACCGTATATACTTGCAGATACAAGGCATAAAACAACGCTGAAACAGGGTAGAATATACAGTTATATAAACTACTGTGTATCATCTTCAGTGGCACATACAAATCAATAGTGATGCTTTAATTCGCAATATATGACGCCTGGCGACATTAGTGCAGGTGGCGCCTTTAGTGTTATCTACGGTAGTAGTACGTATTTATCTATTTTAAGTTTATTTATGTAATCATAATAAATGCTTGGGGGTCGATAACCGACCTGGATTTCCAGAAGGGGTCTGGCGTGTGTGTGTGTGTGTGTGTGTGTGTTTGATATATATATATATTATTATATATATATATATATATTATATATATATATAATATACACACACACACACACCACACCAGACATAGAGAGAGAGAGAGAGAGAGTAAAAATAG
>JACEEZ010024415.1:37834-40608 GCA_016584305.1 Chionoecetes opilio | reverse complement strand
AGAAAAGAGGAGAGGGGAAGAAGGGGAGAGAGAGAAAAGAGAGAGAGAGAGAGAGAGAGAGAGAGAGAGAGATATTCTTGTCCAAAACTACCAATTAATTTTCCCTCCACAGAAACGCAAATTTTACCTCCACCGCGGAGAAAAGACCTCTCCACTACTCCTCCTCCTCCTCCTCCTCCTCCTTCTCCTCTTCCTCCTCCTCCTCCTACGCTCTCCTCACTTTAATTAGTAATGAAAAGGGTGATTGATCTATGGTAGTGGTAAGGGAAAAAAAAAAAGGGGAGAGGAAAGGATGTATAGTGAATTTTGGTGTGAGTTTTTTTCTACATTTGTGACTATAGCGCCTGTAGACAGTGACCTCCAGGGCTGGGATGGTAGGCCCTGACTTATAGGGATTTTTATAGTGACGCCTGTGATTAGAGGCTCATGCCGCCCCCTTGTGTCCTCCGATGCATTCGAAGTCGAAGGTAGAGTTTATGGGTAGCATGTGGGTATTCTTAGGCCACTGAACGGTTGCAGAAAGATTTTAAGTGGATATTGGCCCACGTCTGGGATCGAACTCGGATTACCAAGCAATCCACTTGGTGACGCTAACCACTTTGCTACCACGTTGTGTGTTAGTGTGTGTTGTGTGTGTGGGTGAAACTGGAGTAGCACGGGAAAGAGAGAAAAAGAGAGAGATAGTCCGGCAGCTTAGTGAAATGATGGGGACATGCCGGATAAAAGCACCAAAATTTTTTCAGGCACTCTACAGGCTCCTAGCTATGATTTTGAGAGGGGAGACAAATATCCCATCACTCAGATGGCTATAAGGAACGCTTCTTTATTATTTTGACATTTCCGCATGTGGAAATTAGGTAAATGGTTTTTTTAAAAGAATAGTCATAAGGATAATGTTTATTGGATGCAAGTTATCTTATTATTATTTTTTAATAACTCCAGAAAAAAAATATTCCAATTTTGGCTGTCAAAAAAACATAAATTCAATATTTATTCGATTTTAAAACTCCCCTGCGGACATCGCGAAATGCCATGTAGTTTATTAGCAGAACACGAATTAAAACATACTCCCTTGCAATTCAAAAATGACAGTGGTTAACTACTGACGGTGCATTATGAAAAATAAGTTTTCATTAAGCTCATTATACAAAAATCATGTTTTTTCCTGTACAGCTGCAGGAATGCCATGTCTTTGTTAAGCACCAGTATCACAATGCAGGTATGATTCATAATTGTAATTATGGGGTCTACTTCTCACTTTTGGGCAGCTGCACAGTTCGGTGCTTTTTCCAGCTGGCTTTCTTGCATGAACATCTCCCGCCACAACCTGCAGCACTTTTGCAGGCACACTTCACAAGTTCACTTACAGCCTTTGCTGCCGCAGGCTGCGAGCTCCAGACAGGAACCCAGGATTTTGGTTTTTTGCATCCAGTGTCCAACCGCAGCCTTCAGCGTGGTGGTCTGTTGTTGGGCCTGGTGACGGGTGTCCAGATGCCAGCCTGGTACCTGCACGCTTGGTGTGCTGCAGCGGGGCCTGTTGAGTTGGGGGAATGTTCTCCATCGTTCTGTTTTTCTGGCAGAACAGTTCCTTTCTTGCTTCATTCACCGACACCAGAGGGCTGGTCTTGTCATATATAACGACTGTGAAACTTTTCCAGCATCTGGAACTCCTGGCAATCCACGGTGATTTGTGCATGTGGATGTTCTACGATGAAGTTAAAGGCATCTGTGACTTCGGTATAGGCACCCCATGCTTCCCAAACCGACTTTTTCCCTTTCCCCAAAGAAAGAAGAAGTCTTTTCACACCCTGTGAAGCTGGGAACACTGGTAGCGCTGTGGATTTTCTCTTTGCCCGAGTACTACAATGGCATTGATGTGTAGGAAAAGGAATTTTCTTGCCACTCCCGAAGGCGACCCAGATGTCAGCCGATGGTACTTGCTGGCTAGAAAGTGATACTTCCCGATGAGGATGACAAGAACGTCAGTATCCACGGTGCGTACCAAGCATGTGGTGAATCCACTCTCTAGGGCATCTTGTAGATGGACCACAATTCTTGTGTCTGCCTCTTCGTGGTCACATGGCGGCATTTGAGTGGCAGTGCCACTGCAGACTACAGAGGCTCCAGATGTTGCAAAGACCTGCTTTCCGTCTGGGGGAAAGGGAGTGGATACAATCTTCTCTGATAGGAACTGGAAGAGTTCTACCTTGTTGTGGGGGCACGCAGAAATCGGGCCAATTGCCTGGGACCTTGGGCTGGCCTGCCACCTTCCTTCGTACACTTTCCCCCGTTTCTCTCTGGTTGATTTTTTGATACTGTGTCCAGGTACCTGTCCCATACCACATCTACTCTCATAGAGGTTTCCAGTTGCCTCATGATGTGGGGAACAAACACTCCACTTGCATAATCGTCAAATGTAGTGATGCCAGTCACTGGGAGGAGGTGTACCACAGCAGCACCATCGAGCACTCTAACATCAAATGAGCCAGAGGGGTTCTTCTTGCGTCTTCTGGGCCCCGAATGTTGGTGAGATCGGGCTTCTTCCCCTTTTCGCAGCTTCCCTCTTTCAGCCAAAGAAGGAGGGTTTTGGGTGATTCTCATGCTTGAAGAAGGTGTCCAGGTCCCCATCACGGTGCTGTGTTGGACTATGTAGAGACGGGAAAAGAGGGCCACGTCATCCTTCAGCATAGACACTTGTCCCACCTGCTTACTCTTCGTCTTTGGTGTTGGCGATCTGAACAGGGGCAATTTGTTTTTCTTAATTGGGTCATGGA
>JACEEZ010024415.1:30334-35334 GCA_016584305.1 Chionoecetes opilio | reverse complement strand
CACTTAGAATATGCAGTGCAATTCTGGTCGCCTTGTTTCGTAAAAGATCAAGCCAAATTGGAATCAGTGCAAAGAAGAGCAACCAAACAAATTCCACTCTGCGAAATTCATCTTATGAAGAGAGATGCGGAAACTTAATATGTTTTCCTTAAAGGATCGTAGAATCCGTGGGGACTTGATAGAAACCTTTAAGATCCTAAAAGGATTTGATGTCATTAATCAAGAGAACCTATTCGAGCTTTCTCCTCAAGTGACAACAAGAAATAATGCTTTAAAACTAAACGGTCAACGTTGCATCACAGATCTCCGTAAAAATTATTTCAATGTTGATTGAGTTTGTTGATGAGTTGTTGATCGATGGAACAAGTTACCAGCAAATGTTATCGAAGCCAGCATAATAACTACATTTAAAAACAGACTTGACGCGCACTGTAAAATAAATGGGTATTGATAGTGCCCTGCGAATTCATATTATAGTCCCTCGGATCGATTAGTGTTAGTGGTAGTTGTAGTTAGTATATTTCATATCCTATCATTCTTCACTACGAAACTTCCATGTTCCTATCTTCTTTAGGGACATGGTATCATTTTCCAACTGTTTTCTTACATGTAGTTGATTGTTAGTGGTATGTAGTTCAACAGATACCCTCGTTATGGACCAATAGGTCTCCTGGTGTCTGTTATTCCTATGTATTCCTCCTCCTCCTCCTTCTTACCCCACAGCAACGCTGGGTCACGTCCCGTTTCCGCAAATACTAATCAAAGTAACTTAATCAAGCGCTCTGTAACAGTGGACCCTAGACACCCTGCCGGTAAACCCTTACGCAAGGTTACCAAAACTATTAAGGAACTTAAATTACTCTACACAAATGCCAGAAGCATTATTTTAAAGCGTAACGAATTATTAGCATACGTTGTTGCCGAAACGCCAGATATCGTCAGTATCACTGAGAGTTGGGTCAACACAAAAGATAAACATTTATTAGCTGAAATAGCCATTCCAGGCTATAAGACATTCCTAAATTGTCGCACGCATAAAGCAGGTGGAGGTGTCATTCTTTACATTAAAGAAAATTTACAAGCAATCGAAATCGATAAAGTAAACAAAGATCATTATGACTCAGTCTACGCAAAGATTAAGCTAAACGGTAAATTGCTAACTATTGGGACAATATATCGTCCTCCCAAATCTAATGCGGAAGTAGATTGCCTCCTGTATGACGAGATAAAGTCAGTTGTGAACAATAATAACGATACAATTATTTGTGGAGATTTTAACCTACCTCGTATAAACTGGAAAAATAATTCTGCTGATAGAGAAGGTATGCGATTGCTTGATATGGTAAACGAAGTATATTTATATCAGGTGGTCCGTGAGCCTACAAGGGATAATAGTATCCTAGATTTAGTTTTCACTACTGACATTGATCTGATTGATTACTGCGATATAGGTGAACATTTGGCAAACAGGGATCACAGGTTAATCAGATGCGGCATAAATTGCAATGTAGACATCACAGAAAATCGGTTACTAGTCCCAAATTATAATAAAGCAGATTTCACGAAGATCAGCAGGGTACTAAGCGAAGTTGATTGGATTGACCTACTAAATGGTAATAACGCCGAAAACATGTGTAATGTATTCACAAATAAACTCCAATCGGTGGTGGAAAAACATCTTCCCATGGTAAGAAAACGTTTGAATAACAAACAGACCCAGTTGGATGACTAATGAGATCCAACAAATCATTGGCAGAAAGCGCCGAGCGTACAAAGTTTACAAGCGATCAAATGCGGACTGCGATACTAGAGAATACAATGACGTAAAACGTCGTTGCAAAGGACTAATTAAGTCTAAAAAGCGCGAGTATGAAGAAAAAATTGCAAAGGAATCCAAATCAAACCCGAAAAGGTTCTTTTAATACGTTCGAAGTAAGAAAAACGTCAAAACAAGTATTGGGCCACTGAAAGATAAGAATAACATCTTGGTAAATGATAATAAGAGTATGGCGTTCGTACTTAATGATTACTTCAATGCGGTATTTATTAAAGAAGACGAAGCTCCATTACCAGAACCAGTAAACATGTATGCGGGACTCGATAGTGATAGATTGGTAATAGGAGAGATAACAGTAGACGAAATATCAAAGTATTTGCAGAAACTTGACCCAGCAAAATCCGTGGGGGTGGACGAAATCTCGCCGCGACTACTTAGCGAATGTCACAGTCAACTTTCGCTCCCATTAAAGATTATTCTCAATAAATCGCTAATGGACAAAAATGTTCCTAGTATGTGGAAATTAGCTAATGTTACACCGATATTCAAGAAAGGGAGTAAAAGCCTCGCAAGTAATTATCGCCCAATTAGTCTAACGTCTGTGATTGTTAAACTATTTGAGAAAATATTGCGGGATAAAATAGTGTCTTTTCTCGATGAAAATAACTCAATACTAAACTTCCAGCATGGATTTCGAAATAAGAGATCCTGCTTAACAAACCTACTCGATTTTTTTAATGTCATTTATTCAAACTGGGACGCTAAAATTCCCTCAGATGTAATATACCTTGATTTTCAGAAAGCCTTCGATACAGTTCCCCATAAGCGACTTTTGACCAAGCTAAGGGCACATGGCTTAGGAGAGCAATTATGTTCATGGATTGGCGACTGGCTTTCAAATCGTATTCACTATTTTGACCTATGTAAAGCCATACGCAAAAAAGGGTTAGTCTCCGATGTTGTAAATTTCATAATGTTTGTGTCATTACTCATGATTTAATCGTCATTTGCAGTTGCAGAGAAGCCCAGCAGATACAGAACCATTCATATAGATAAAATTATATTTATTGATATGAGAAAATCTATTCTATCAACGGTTGTCACGTGACTTTCTATTTCTGTGTCAGATATCTGGTGACCTGAGATATAGCTGCTGAAACTACTGAAATTCCAACCAAAAGGCAACGAATGGAACCTGAGGAATGTGCCATCCACTGCCCCGATGACATCTCTGAGCTGGTGTCACCCGGGGAACGGGGGACCCCTGGAAGAATTTTGGGGCAGGGCGGCGGAGAAAAGGACCCATGGCCCTCATGGGCCTCCAAAAACAACACCTGAAGGGGAGGTGACTCGGGTTTGGTACCACAAAAAATGGGGGAATCTTCACCATGAAAAAATATAGATGCCTACGCCCCGAAGGTACGGGGCTGCGGGGATTTCAGCCAAAAACCACGAGTTACCCCAAGCAATCGAAGTTCGAGGAGAAGGTATTTTCTGTGAAAAAACCAGATAGACATAAAAGGGCAAAAACCCCGGGAGTACATGATCAAGTGCTGTGGCTGCGGGCAGACAGTAGGATACGAGATGCAGCTGTCAAGAACTAGATGACAAAATGTGTAAATCACCAGCGGGGAGTTGTTGCAGGGGAAGGGGCATACCACAGATCATGCTACGCCCCTACACTAGGGGGAACCCAGTTGCAAACAGGGACTTGTGATGCTGAAGATAATGCTGATGATCTACAGACCGCAGAAACCAAAAGCTCAGAGGAGCTTTTTTCGTACTCAGGACCCAACTTCTCCCCTTGCCAAACATTGTGCCCATGGAAAACCCTTAGGCAGAAATTTGAGGAATCTATGTCCTGCCATAGACAGTATAGTCACCAATTCGTCTAGGAAAAATTACGTCGCAAGATAGAAAAGAGCTGGGAAAAATTATCCCCCTTGCCCTGATGCAACGGAAAACTTCTAGTGGCATAACGTCTCCAAGAGTGACCTTGTGAAGAAACAATCTCTCCCGGGTTGATTGGATGTATGAGAGCTCAATCATTTGCTTTGGGTTGCCAAAGCGCTATACTCCTGGGGAAATGAAAAAAACAGAATGAAATCAACCAAACTGGCCCCCTGATGGGGAAAGGGACAAAGATATCATCCCACAATTTTCATCAAGTTTCTGCAAACCTTTTGGGCTATCCCCCAACCATCGGAAAAAGGAACTCCACTACTTTCCTAGGCAGGATTTGTGTTTACCGCCTGGTGGCAAGGGCCAAACCCCCAAAGCACGCAGGCGTCCTTTTCGGAAAGTCTCTGACTGGGAACACAAACTTATTCGTACCCTGAATGACGGAATCATGGGGGTTTCATACACACGGTTGGAAATTTACACCGCACTTGCCTCCAAAACTGGAGCGACCCGAAGGCGTGGTTACAAACAACATTTTTGGGAGTCTTTCCCCCTCAGCCTGGAAAACATTTGACCCCGAGAGTGCTGGAGCTGCTTTCCTGCAAGTGCAGTCGTGGATGCAGGTACCGGAAGCCAGGCGGGGCAAAGGATTGAAATGTACAAAAGTGCAAATTGCAAAGTGCCAACAACCCCCAAAAGAGGACATTGACTGATGATCTCGAAGGCATACTGATGACTTGAAAAAGACACTAAAATGGAGGACTGACTTAAGGAGGGATACCCCGCATTTAAAGACTGATAAATTTTTGCTTTAAAATTTTCTGTACATAAGAAAAAACCATTAGTTAATTTTTAATTTTATTACTCACATTTTTTTGTTCTTGCCGAAAAAAAAAAGACTTTCTTTTTGGGATCTGATTTTCATCAAATCGGAGAAAAATATCATTCCAAAAATGAATCAATTATTATTTTTTTACTAGGTATATGAATACAAAGAAAAATGTACTTTAATGATTTGGCACCCTGATGAAAATGTAGAGGAAACCCAGATGAAAAATTTTCAATCTACATGAAATCCTGAAAATCGAAAAGGCTTTAACCTCTCAATTTACCTGCCGTATGGAAGCATGTGTGCTCAGTCCCAAGCTTCGAAAAGGGTTTACTTGGGGGATATAGGGTACCACAGACCCTGTTACCGGGGGCTTTACACAAAATTCATCGCTTTAATGATTGACCCTGTCCCCGAAGCATCACTCTCCGCCAAACTGTCATCGCTGAGAGTTCCCCAATATCCCACCTAATGTTGTTCCCTTTTAAAAAG
>JACEEZ010024415.1:0-28770 GCA_016584305.1 Chionoecetes opilio | reverse complement strand
TACTCATTATAAGCGTACCTACTGCCCTACATCACTTGTTAAAGTTTAATAGAAAGGATACATTATTTCTGACTTTTCTCGAATGTTTGTATTTGACAACATAAAGGTTCACTAGGGGGCTGAGTAACATTGGTAACAATTAATGTATGATAGTCATATATGTATGTCAATTGTTTGACTGCATTAGATGGGGGAATAATAGACGATGATTTTGAAATGTTAAACTGACCAGTATGTTGTATATTAGTGAAGTTATTGTCATTTATGTTGAAAGTTGTCGGCGAAACTTAAGTAATTTTTCCGCCTTTTTCTAGGTTTTTGACGTTCCATGACTAAACTTGTACCAATTACTGCATTAATTGTTCTTATTACAATAGGCCATGTTATTCTTGTCACGTGGGCACCAAATTAAATTTGTAACTACATTATTTGTGATTTTATGGACATTTGGGTAATTTCGAGAAAGTCAAATATTTCGCGATCGACGAAATCCAAGATGACCGCCATACGAACCCCATGGGACATTAGTTGACAGTGTTAACATTGATTTTTGTTTTCTAGACATATTTGTGCATCTAAAAAAGTAGGCCTCATTAGATTGTCCAAGGGGTGCACGTGGGGTCCACTGGATTACTAGACTACAGTCTATTGTCAAAAATGAGTCCTAAAAACCGGGCCTCTTCCCTACATGGTATTCTCTTCCCGTAAAGATACAGGTCTGGGTCGGGATGAATCCCACGGGTTCTGCAAAAATGAACCGCTACAGTCTTCGCTGGAGAAAACCGGAAGCCACGATTCGTCGTCCATTCACAAACTTTGTCAATAGCAAGTTGAAGTCTTCTCTCTGCAACCGACATGAATGATACAAGGGATGCGTAACTTTAGTTATGAGAATAAATTTCAGTTATTAAATTTACACTCAGTCGAGAGACGCAGAGTAAGGGGCGATCTGATAGAAGTTTTTAAGTGGATAAAGGGATTTGATAAAGGAGAGGTAAGAAAAGTTCTTACGGCTTTTAACCAGGGTAGAACAAGAAGTAATGGATTCAAGCTGGTAGGGCGTAGTTTTAGAAAGGAAATAGGCAAAAACTGGTTCACAAATAGGGTGGTGAATTATTGGAATGGACTCAGTAGACAGGTAGTTCGTGCGGAGTCATTGGGGAGCTTTAAAGAGGGGCTGGACAAGCTCATGGATTGGGATGGAAGGTGGATGTAGGTAGTGTTAGGTGACAGGAACTACCACGTGTAGGCCTCGCGGCCTCTTGTAGCTTCCTTATTTTCTTATGTTCTTATGTTTTTATGACATCCTAGAAGCAGCAAAAGAGATTGATAAATCATCCACGTATAATGTACTAACAATCCCCTCTGGCAGTACAGCAACAATACCATTGATGGCCATAGCGAACAGAGCTACACTCAAGACGCTGCCTTGGGGGATGCCACCTGGAAGCAGGTGTTCAGAAGACATTATATTGCCAACTCGGACTCAAAGAACCCGGTTGGTTAGGAAACTCTGGAGGAATACAGGCAAACGACCTCTTAGACCAATCTCATACAGAGACTACAATATACCGTGTCTCCAAGCTGTGTCATAAGCCTTCTCAAGGTCGAAAAATATGGTCACATGGTGTTGTCGAGAGGCAAATGCCCCGCATATGGATGACTCTAAGGAAATAAGCGCTTCCGTAGTAGAGTGATGTTTACGGAATCCACACTGAGAACGGGAGAAAAAGTTTTCCCGTTCCAAAAACCATATAAGTCGACTATTTATCATTTTTTCGAACAGCTTACACACACATGAAGTTATGGATATAGGGCGGAAATTCGTTGGTAGTGAGTGGTCCTTCCCAGGCTTAGGGATCGGGACCACCACCGCCACACCCCAGCTACTTGGGAAAGTTCCTTCAATCCATATTCTATTATAGATGCTCAACAAGAAATCTAGAGCCCCATCTCTTAGAAGACAGAGAATCGCATATGGTATATCATCTTGTTAGCCGACCGTTAGTTTAAAGAATGGGGTGAGGAGGCGTAGTGGTAGGCTAGGCCATAGTCCCTCGAACACTACCACCATCCTCCAACAGAGTGGCAGCCGCTACTCTCAAGGTCACTGTTACTGAACTCAACGGATTGCCTCGTGTGCCATACTGCAGTACAGTAAGCATATACGCGCTCTTCTCTGTCACCCACGAGCACAAACAACTTTCTTTGAAAGAGAACAGTATTGCAACAGCCTACTGCGTAATGATGTCCAGTCACATCAGTGTGGTTTGGGATTATGTATTTCGAGATTATCTCTAATGACATTGCAAAGTGTAAACCTTGCAATAATGATTATACATGTAAGATATTATCATGTAAGTATTCGTGTAAGAGTGGGTCCTCGTCCCGCAACCTGGAAACATAGAAAATTGAATGGAATTTACTTTAGACATTCATATTTTTATGGCTGAACTCTTACAATACCTATAAAATATTTCAGTTACCTGTATGATATCAACAATAGTGTATTAATTGAAATATTATGTAATATTCGCAATTCGCATTCTCATTCGCGAATATTAAAACCAAATATTCGCATTCGCATTCGCGAATCCGGAAAATAGACATTCGGTCCATCACTAATATATATATATTACTAGCCGCAAAGCCGCCCTCCGGGCGGCCTTTTTGGCTAGCTCCTGCGGAGGGCTATTGGTGGGCCTTCGGCCCACCAAACACAGACTCTCCAGATAGCCCCTTCTAGCTTTCCTGAAATCATGGATGTAGAAATGTATGTATTAACGCCAACCCATTCACATCACCCCCAACCCATTCACTCACCCATTACCCATCACCCCCCACCCATTCACTCACCCCCCACCCATTCACTCACCCATTACCCATCACCACACACCCATTCACTCACCCATTACCCATCACCCCCCACCTATTCCCTCACCCATCACCCCGCCCTTCACACCATTCACTCACCCATCACCCCACACCCATTACCCATCACCCCACCCATTCACTCACCCATTACCCATCACCCTACATCAAGGTTTCCTCAATTCTCGCAACCCACTTTTTTTTCACATTCTCGCTAATAGGCTGCTAAAAAAAATAAAAAAAATTATCGGATCATCCTATAAGTGGGCTTAAAACCTTCCCCTGGTCAACCTGGTTTCAAAAATGTGCAATATAATGGGATTCCGCCACAGGGGGCGGCACCTATCGCGGACAGACAGACAGACAGACACACACACACTTTCGCTTATATTATTATAGATATATATATATATACTAGCCGCAAAGCCGCCCTCCGGGCGGCCTTTTTGGCTAGCTCCTGCGAAGGGCTATTGGTGGGACTGCGGCCCACCACCTGTGTTTGGTGGGCCGAAACACAGACTCTCCAGATAGCCCCTTCTAGCTTTCCTGAAATCATGGATGTAGAAATGTATGTATTAACGCCAACCCATTCACATCACCCCCAACCCATTCACTCACCCATTACCCATCACCCCCCACCCATTCACTCACCCATTAGGGCTATTGGTGGGCCTTCGGCCCACCACCTGTGTTTGGTGGGCCTTTGGCCCACCAAACACAGACTCTCCAGATAGCCCCTTCTAACTTTCCTGAAATCATGGATGTAGAAATGTATGTATTCCCCCCACCCATTCACTCACCCATTACCCATCACCCCCCACCCATTCACTCACCCATTACCCATCACCACACACCCATTCACTCACCCATTACCCATCACCCCCACCTATTTCCTCACCCATCACCCAGCACCCCCAATCCATCACCCCCCACCCATTCACTCACCCATCACCCCACACCCATTACCCATCACCCCACCCATTCACTCACCCATTACCCATCACCCTACATCAAGGTTTCCGCAATTCTCTTCATTCATTTTTTTTCTCACAATTCTCGCTAATAGGCTGCTAAAAAAAAATAAAATAATAAGTGATCGGATCATCTCATAAGTGGGCTTAAAACCTTTCCCTGGTCGAGCTGGTTCCAAAACTGTGACATATGATGGGATTCCTCCACGGGGGGCGGCACCTATCGCGGACAGACAGACAGACAGACAGACAGACACACTTTCGCTTTATTAAAATATATATATATATATATATATATATATATATATATATATATATATATATATATATATATGACGAACTACCTCTGAACTACACCTCCCTCGTCATGGTAACGGTGATTACCACTTTCACTTTCACCAAGCGGCGTGCCTCGGGGCTACAAGTACTGTTACCCGACTTCCACGTCAACACACCCAGCCCCGTGTCCCTGGGTAAGGGAATAGTCGAGCCATTGTGGTGACGGAACTTCGCCGCCCAGGGTTAGGCAGACAGCCATAGCTCTCCCACGATCACAACACCTCCTCACTACCAAGCTGCTGTTCTCATCCTGAAAGGCCTTTCTGAAGAAGTGGGCTCTCTCCCAGTCGGCCCTTCACTGTCCCGCACACCATTCAACGATCCCCGTTGTCTGAAGTGGTATCTACAGTGCTGAAGATTGCTGTTGCAGTTCACCTCTCTCCAGGCAGCGTTCCAGGGAGTACTTAGAATGACACTACCCCTGCTCTGATATTATCATCATTGCAGTTGTTGTTTGGTTCCTGTTAATAGGCGGCTAGCCAGTTATTGATTTTTGCTTGTTTTGTAAATATATTCAGGGTAATCATACTCTTTGACTATTCTTCCCCACATTTCTCAAGATTGGTAATATAAATTGATAAGCACCTCGGCCCTGACATATTTGCCGACCTCGCCAGGATACGTTATTAATTAAATTATTACACTTCTTGAGATTGTGGGCGTTGTTTGTTTGTAAGTCGCCGCGGCGCGCCATTGTTTGAGAGCTCTCAAGCATTGCTTTTTTTTTTTTTTTTTTTTTTTACATCTATGCCTTTAGCGCCTGTAGGCAGTGACCTCCAGGGCTCGGATGGTAGGTAGGTCCTGGAGGCTCACTTGAGGGCTGTAATGGTTGGACCTCGCCCGTGGTGGCGCAGGCAGGATTTTTATAGTGACGCCTGTAATTTAGAGGCTCATGCCGCCCCCCTGTGCCCTCCGATGCACTCGCAATCGAAGGTAGAGTTAATGGACAGGACATGTGGGTGTTCTTAGGCCACTCGACGGTGCACAAATATTTTAAGTGGATTTATGGGTCTCACTCGGGATCGAACTCGGGTCTTCGAGAACGCCACTCGGTGACGTTAACCACTCTGCTACCGCCTACTCAAATTTTTCATTTGATTCGCTATTGGTGTTGCCTATTTTTGGATACATATCTGGATACTGGTCTGGATACACATTTACTTCACGTACGTTTTCCTCCTCTTCCACCTCCTCTTCTTCTTCTTCTCTTGACCCGTTCGATATTGTATCAGCGGATCGCTTCGTAGCTCGTCTTGTACATTTTTTTTTGTCAATTCTTGCTTTGCTGTGTTTGCTTGACTTGCAGATTTCCCAATTGGTCAATCGTGTAATGTCGACCTCTACATCCTTATTTCCCAGCGCTGGACTCAGAACCCCTTGACACATCTCCTAATTTCTCTGATCTTCCATTATCTCTGTACAACCCCAGTACTGATGAATTTATTATTTTTTTCTAACCTTATAAACCATTCTTCTTCACCAATAATGACTACTACTGCTATAATGAGCTACTTTCTCAATGCGGATGGACTCGCAGTAGCACATCTCGGTCGACTTTTGTTTTCTGTGATGTACGTGTGCAAAGAACCTAGTGGCAAGTGAATTGTTTGGCGGGATGATCAGCTATGTTGATATCCAGTCCAATTTGCTGGTTAGAATTGAAATATTTTGACATATGGTTCGTGAATGACTAGGTGATGCTCCAATAGCTTTTCAGACACTGCTAACGCATTTTCATACATAAACTATGTCAGCAAATATACAAGTTTGGTGAATGTGATCATTTAAAAAAAAATTATATCGTTTATTAAGCTTTTTTTTTTTTACCTAAATGAAATAAAAATTTTGTTTTGTTTTTAAGTGTACATTTTTTTCATGACTGACTTTGCAAAGTAGGGCCGGGCTGGTAGGTGTTTAATGCCCGGAAAAAAGGTTTAAGACTCCCTCCTCAGTAACCCGTATTCGGTCACCAAACGTTTTGCAACCGAAAATCTTATCTGGAAATTATTTCCAATATAGACTTTAGGTTGTTAATAATATGAGAGAATAGTTAACACCCCTATATAGATAATCTGTTTTTATCTCATGTTTGTTTTCACAAAAGTAACTTAGATACGAATAAATCACAAATAATTGCGCCAAGATAAGATAGATATTATAGTTTTAAGGCGCGCAACTGCGGGGTTATTGACGCCTGCTTACATAAAATACACGAAAAGTAAAATTAAAAAACAAAATTTAAGATAGAATAAAAATATTTAAAATAACAAAATACAGAAAAGAACAAGAGTACATTAAAAACAATAATAAGTTAATATTAAAAACATCATAACATGTTGAGAAGGCCAGCCCTCTCAATAAAGGTATGGACTTCGTGTCCCGGAGAGAAACACCTCTCTCCCAATGCCAGGGAGAGACGGTAGGCACCGTCCGACCCCCGACCCGGTGACAAAAATGCTACACGTAGGTCACGCCAAGACTAGGGACTCTCCGACAGCATGCCGCACAGTTTAAGGGGACCAAACAATCACACAGTAAGGAGGGTGGCCGCCGTCCATGAGGACCCTTTGTATATAGTGTGTGGACCAATACGAATCGTGCAAGGCAGTCTCCCCATACCCCGAGAGACCGCAGTAAGCTCCATCCTCCGATACTTTGGCGTATGGTGCGTAGTTTAGTTTGCCCTATAGTCATCCAACGTTTTCCTCCAACTGTGTGAACTGATCTATGGATTGCCGAGCGTAGGTCCGTGCCGGCACTGCAAAATGTTATAGAGCTGGTCTTTCTAGCTGCAGCTTTGCCAAGGCATCGCTTCCTCATTCTGCAACACCCTATCATTTGCCGGTACGCCTAACAAAGCCTGACCCGTCCGGCTCGCCTCTTGAGCAGATAAAGCCATTCCAGGATGGCTTGACCAGCGGATGGGGAGAATTAAAATTTACATAGTGACTGAAGAGCACTACAAGAATCACTAAAAATTGTAAGTACTAAAATCAATAAAAAAAAAAAAAAGGAATAAAGAATGGCCAGGAGAGCAATAAAATAGCACTTATTTCAGCGTAAAAACAGATTAAACACTTGGAATGCATGCGCCTTTGTTAAATATGGGAATACGACACCGTATCCAACTCCTTCGTCTGATTTGGAACCATCAGTAAAGACAGGGAATAACCCTGATGTGTGCATAGTGGTCTAAAAATTGGGCACGCTCGAGCCTGATGGAGGTAAAGACCCGTTTTCAGAGCGGAAGGCTTTTTGCAGAAGGACACTTTTCTGGGAGAAGCCATGGAACCGACTCTCGTAGTCTATGCGGGCAGATCCGTAACAACAGCAGGGAAGGATATCATCTCCATAATAGCTTAATCGGAAACCGGGGCTTTGGTAGCTTCTTCGCTTCACATGGTAAATTTGCGAACCTAAAATCACAAGACACCAGCACGGCAAGCTATGTGAGTTCAGGGAGGCGTTTGGAGGCGATACCAACACCTAAACATAAGGGACGGGCTGTTTTGAAATCTAATGGGAGGACACCAGCATCCACAATAGACTTGGGATTGGGAGATGACCTGAACGCCCCGTTGCCAGACGGACACCTATCATGGTGTCCGAATCAACATGCCGCAGTCGAGTGGGTGTGGCAGAGGAGTACACTTCACAAAGATACCATATCAAGCTTCGAAAGGATAAGTGAGCGATGTAGATATAGGGTGTAGCGCGATCAGCTCCGTTCAGCTGTGTGCGATGAGGACTTTTCAGTATATCCATGGTTCGAAGACAGTCAGTCTTGAGAGCACGAAGGTGTGTACCCAAGTTCATGTCTATTGTCAAATAATTAGTTCCTAAAAACCGGGTCTCTTCCTAACATGTTATTCTCTGATCGTAAAGATACAGGTCTGGGGTCGGGATGAATCCACGGTTTCTGCCACAATGACCGCTACACAGTCTTCGCAGGAGAAAACCGGAAAGCCACGATTCTGTCCGTCCCAGTCAACAAACGTTTTCTATTAGCAATTGAAGTCTTCTCTTCTGGCAACTGACTTCCTGAAAGCAACAAAAGAGATTGATAAATCATCCACGTATAATGTTACTACAATCCCCTCTGGCTAGTACATCAACAATACCATTTATGGCACAGCGAACATAGCTACACTCAGACGCATGCCTTGTGGATGCCACCTGGAAGCATGTGTTCAGAAACAGTATTGTTGCCAACGTCGAACTCTAAGAAACCGGTTGGCTGGAAACTCTGGAGGAAACACAGGCAAATGACCTCTTAGTCCAAACTCATACAGAGACTGCAAAATACCGTGTCTCCAAGCTGTGTACGTAAGCTTCCGCAAGGTCGAAAAAAGATAGTCACATGGTGTTGTCGAGAGGCAAATTGCCCGCATATGGATGACTCTAAGGAAATAGCGCTTCCGTATTGTAGTGATGCCTACGGAAATCCACACTGAGCAACGGTAAAAAAGTTTTTTCCCGTTTCCAAAAACCATATAAGTCGACTATTTACTATTTTTTCGAATAACTTAACACAACACATGAATTTGGGATATGGTCGGAAAAATTCGTCGGTAGTGAGTGTCCTTCCCATACTTAGGTATCGGGATCACCACCGCCCCAAAACCACCGCCACACCCCACTACTTGGGAAGGTTCCTTGCAATCCATATTCTATATAGATGCCCAAGAATCTAGAGCCTCATCTCTTAGAATGCCAGAGCATCGCATAAGTATTCATTTGGCACCTGGGGAGTGTCAGCGCAAACCTTCATGGCTTTACAAAGCTCACGAGGTGTAAAAAAACAGTGGTAAGATTCCCCGCTCTAGATGAAAAATCTATTCCTCTCTGTTCCTGTCGCAGCAGTCTTTCCCTAGCACTTGGTGACGCAAGTCCGTCTGCGCCAGTGACACAAAAATTGAAGCAATTCTCTGCTAACGGGTCAGGATCTGCCATAGGTCACCATTAATTGTAGACACTGAGGGGAGGATGGTTTAATTTCCCCTTCATTTTTTTCTCACTCTTTTGCCAAACCTTGGACACCGGGGTAATGCACAGATTGTACTTATATAGCCCTCAAGAGGAGTGACCGAGCCTCTTTCATTACCCGACGGTATCTACTCTTGATCTGTGAAAATATATTTTTGGTCACTGAAGTTGGCCGCTGGATAGATATTGCAGCCTCAGCACGGCGGGGGAGTGACCTCCTCGCTGCCGTACAGTCCCCTGATTCCAACACAGTACAGGCCGCGGGAGAAAAGAGCCAGAAGTGCCGGGGGGATGCTCATCGAGGCTGCAAAATGGATTCGAGACACAAAGTAATCTACGGCCTCATCTTTGTCTGAAAGTCATCTATATGATTATTCAAAACACAGCCTTTTTGAAAGCCCTCCCAGTCTGCACGAGAGAGGCACCATTTTGGGAGACTCGGAAGGGGCGATGAAACTGCTTTAAGTAGTTATGGCTAATGGTCACTTCCTCGGAAAGAGAAACGGTCGGCCACCTCCCATGCGAAGTCGAGGCGACCTGTGGACTGGCAGAGTGTAGGTCATAGCAGTCAATGTTCCCGTCCTGCGAATGAAATGTGTTGGTTCTCACCGTGTTTACTATATGTAAGTTTCTGCCACCCTATAAGAGTTACGAGAGAATCACCGCGACGATTTTCTGGTGGAATCTCCCCCGACGAAAATGCCGCCCATTCATGTCTGCCAAGGAGAAAAAATGGACGGGAAGCTGGCGGATAAATCCTCAACATCTTGGGAGAGGTATGTCGTCATTTGGAGATAGATATTTGAGGGCAGACAGTGTAGGTCTTGTGCAGATGGATACGAACCTGCTACAGCTCAAGGGTGATTGCAGCGGGATGAACAGTTTAAAGGGGACATCCCGACGATGGTAAAGGCCACAACCACCACTAAAGCCACCACGTGCTGAGGTGGTGGTGTGGACAAGGAGAAATAATCAAAACACAACCTGTCGGGCAGAGACACCTTCCCTTGCCCTATCATTGTCTCTTGTAAACATAGAATTACTGGTCACCTCGTTGATGAGAAGGACTAGTTCTTCCCAGTTTGCACGTAATCCACGAATATTCCATTGGATGATTGAAGATTTGATTTCGTGCGTGAAGATGATGCAGTAGAAGCCTTTACGGCTTTTTAGAACCGCTGCGCTATTTGAAAGCCCAACATCTTTTTTTGTGGTTGTGTTAGAAGATGGTAAACTACTTTTCATTACTTTTTTCAAGATGTGGATTGGTGTTTGTGTACTCCGCTGGTGAAACTGGGGTTCTCATACGAAGGACCCGCGCAGTAGTATAGACCGTATGTCCCACCAAAAGAATGCCGGGGGATTTACTGACAGAAGATTTACCACTTCTAGGTTTACTGATAGCTCCCGACGAGGGTATTGAAGATTGCTTATCATCATGTCTAGCAACTACTTTGTGTCCATCGGTTGTGAGACAACTCGCCATCAGCGTGTTGTTGAGCTGTGTCCCCTAGCCGCTTCAGGGGTGGTAACAGGGGCAGTGATATTAGGTTCCACGTCAGTAACTCCCACACCTATCAGTAGGTGTATCTTAACGAAAGTCCCATCCACCTCCTGCTCAGCAATTGAAATTTTAGCCGGAGGACCACCACTGAACTCTAAGGCCTCATTGAACTGGCGATTTCGCTCTGGATACTCTTTATTAGGATGGGTTTTGGGGAGGCCTCTTAGAGAGGATCACTATTGTCATATTTCCCGTGTGCGGCATGCACTTACACAGAGGTGGCATGGAGGCTCATTATGAAAGAGTCATGCAGACTCCACAGAGTCGCATGTCCATAGCGAGAACTTATTCTTCACTTGGATGGATTTGGATTTATGTTATAGTAATGTGGTGGTGGAACTGCCGCAGGCTGATTAGGAGTCTTAGAAGAAGCAGCAGCATCGCGGATGCGTAGGTCCTGCTTCCTCCCCCGCCTGACTTGTCCCTGTGGGAAAGTTCTCTGCTGGCGTCCTCCCAAGACTGATAAATTGGAGTTGGCCAAATACGAATGTCTTCTTCCTAATTTATGAGTCCCAACACGTCGTGAACTCTGTGGGTGGATCAACACGGCAAGTGGAAGCAGTAAGGGAGTTGACGTAACAGTCACTACATAGTGCATGGGCACCCAACGCGGAGCATGCGCCACAGCGAGGAGGGGAATTTTACAAAATGTTTTTGCCGGTGCCCAAAGCTGTAGCACTCATAGACTGCATAGGGCGGTCGATAAAAAAAAGGCTTTTCATCCTGAGAGACTGTGGACCGATCCCTGATTGAATCGGGGATCTTTGATCCGTAGCAAGATGATACTGATCCATGTGTTTTGACTTCCTTCTTACCTATCGACCTGTTTGAACTCTTTCCGGGCACATGTTTAGTATTTCTGCCTCCGAACTCAAAGAGGTCGTAGTTGTAGATGTACGCCTTTGCTGTATTAAATTTTTGGGATGAGGTTTGATGGTATCAAAAATGCTGTCTTCGGTGATGGCAATGTGGAAGAGCTCCGAGCCATACTCTAGTAAGGTCATTGCTCGGATTAGAACCCCCCTGCCATACCGTGTTCAGGTGGCCTCTCGAGATCATCCAATTTCTTTTCCAAATACCCGCGCCGCAAAGGAAAATGTTGCCACCACTTTCCTTAGAATAACTCCACAATCCAAGTAGGGGTAGGGCTTATGGCGGACAGGTTGAGTGATGTAGTATTTTCTCAAAAGTGTTGGGGATGTAGTCATCATGGCCCGTCTTCAACATTTACAGAGCGATGAGTTCGGCTCTGTAAATGTCTCGCTCCAATTTCCCATCTTTGTGGCTTCCTCATAAGCAGAGGATGCAGCATCTGCTGCAGCAAAATTTATGTAGCCCCTATTTGTTTTTTTGTCCATTGTCATCATAGAATAAGACGATTCGGCGAACCACACCATAAGCTTGAAATATCATGTATTGCTCTGTAAGAACAAGGCCTGGGACACGTTTGGACAGAAGCAAGGTGTCCAACGAGAAGTGCCCCTAGGGCAGGCTCGTCTGCTCATCCATGTCTGCGTCCCTTGAAGCGGAGACCGCCAACCGGGGACTGAGGAGGAAGGGCCCGGCTGCCCGCTTCGTGCCACGTCGGGTCTGGAAAGGCGCCAGAGTGGCATGTGAGAGGATCCAATGGAGATGTCGAGGACAAGCGGACGTCCAGGGACGAGCAGGCCGGGGTAAATTATTATTGACTCATAACAAAATACTTCACTTCCCCACGCCCCACCCACCACGGAGCCCCAACCAGGGGAATCTGTCCTGTTTGGGGGAAGGACCTCATCCAACAGCTCCAGGGATAGCGAGGGAAGTTATACGCTTCGGTTGCCTAGTGTGTGGTGGCAGCCGCGGGCCGATGCGTGCTCACGCAGGCAAACTCAGCTTTGGCCCTAGTCCAACGCATGACCATCCGATTGATCCAGCGGCCACATGACCTCCCGTCTTACCCCAACCCCCTACCAAAGAGCGTGTTGCCCACCGAAGGACTACAACCCGCCCGCGGTGACTCAACTCCCAGATATAGGGGCCCGCGGGGAATATACGGGAATTCCACGCAACGCAAACACGTGGGGAGCGGCGCGTTAAGTTTAAAAGGAAGAAGAAGCGTGAAGACGGAAGAGAAGGGTCTCCCCGGGCCTAGATCGCCCTAAAAGAAAGGAGACGAAAGGGGGGGAAAGATAAAGGCGACATCACCGGAATGCTCACCTCCATTGACGAGGGGGAGCGCTTGGTCCACGAGGGCCCGACGGCCACCGTGAACCCACAATGGCAGGCAGGCCGCCAGAGTAGGTTGCGCGTCGACCACGCTGCAAGCCGCCGCCACACCACGACAAGGTGACTCCCCACAGCGGGCGCGCGCAGATAAAAAACAATTATGCCAGATGTAATCCCTCCATGGTATAAAAACGAATAGTTCATTTATAATAGCCATCAGAAGGACTCACCTACTCACTCTTTTCATTCACTTCAGGGAATATAAGCGAGTGGGCCGGTAAGTGTTTTTTAATGTACAGTAGTAAAAAGTTAGCATTGGACGCCGGGGGAGCAATACGCCGAATCCCCCCTTGGCGTCCCCTATATTTGGCAAGTTTCCCGGTCTAGCCTTCTCCTCACTCTCCTACCATAAGCCCCTTTCAGCGAGTGACACTACCGCGCTTTCTCCATATATTCAGGGCAAGACACATAACAACCAATCCTTCACATAGTCCCAGAAGTGATAATATGGATTTTCGGAAGTGGTGATAAAGTTTAGCTGAAATAAATAGGTAAAACCATCCCCATTACCCTATTTTTCCTTATTTTTCCTCAACCACACCACCCACCCCCTTCACTCTCTCACTCTCCTACCATCCCCAGTCGAAGAGTCGCCTACCGCGTTTGTCCTATATTACAGTCGAAAAAAAACAACGCGATGTATCAGTGCCTACCAACACCTACACTATGTTGTCCCCACTCCCCACTTTTACTCTGGATTTAAGTAGAAAATAAGGGAGGTACATGATGTTTAGCGAGCATCTTCACTTCCATATGTTTATTTCTGAGCCTCTAACCTGAGTCATATGGGTAAATGTATTTTTCGGACGTTCTTTTATTAGAGTTAGAAGGTAATGGGAAAGGCCTTCTTAGTCTGGGAGAAAAACCTGTGACCAATGTTTTAGGAGGTTTTATTATTTCTGTATTGGCGATATTTCTATGTGTTTTACCAGTTTTCTCTATATGTGGAAATTGGATGGCAAGTTACTACAAATGTTTGAACTTGAATTGTTGAACAATTTGGTGGTAGTCCATACGAGAGCGTAAACTTCAAAGATCAGAGGTTGTTGGGACCCATGACTCTTAATAAATACCCAGTCAGAAAACTGTGAGATACTAAGAAAAATCAATTATAGAGAAAATATATATTATATTTTTGTCGTTACTTTTTGCACATTTGCTAATGTGGTTTGAGTATTCCAGTGTAGAAATAACTCCGCCTGACACAGAGTTTTTGGTAGAGAAAGATAAACTGTGGGCCTTAACTATCCCATATTATCTATATTATATTATTATATATATATATATCTTATATATATATAAATATATAATAATTACAAATATTATATATATATATATATAGTATATATATAGTATCTATATATATTTAACTCGAACGAATAATGTCCAAACTTTGAATTATCTTATACCTATTCCACATATTAATTTCACATGGTGTAACCTCCTGCCGTCAATGGGTAAATAGAGAAACCCAGTCACGCCTCGAAACAAATGCTCAATAAGTAGGTATTAAAAATTCTTGTGACCCTAAAGCATAATTTGGGAGTGGTGGCAGCATACCTGTGTTTCTTTTCATTGACACACAATACGATAAAAACAACACAACTAAATATATATATATATATATATCCTTTTTGGAATTTTAATGTCCAAGCTGAATCATCACAACAAAAACTGCTTAAAGGTTAGTAATGAAAAACGTTACTCGCCCCCACGGCGTTACAGTGTCTGTCCGGGATTGATTAGGGTACCAAACCGCCCGTGACTGTTACAATTAGAATAACATTATGAGTAAAGATTGATAGTAGACGAGGATTACGGCGCCCCTGCCAATCTGGTCCTCCGAATTCGGTTTATAGCTAATCAATTTGTTATACGCAATTATATACTCCATCTGAATGGTAAGTATGTTAATTTTGCTAAGTCGGACCGTGGTATAATAATGATGATGGTTGGTTACGTGTTATTTATGTTATTAGTGTTCAGGGCCCCAACTTGCTGACGTCCGCTTCCATTGTACGTATCGCAACCACCATCACCAACAAGAGCCAACTCGGGCAACAACCGGGGGGGGGAACCTTGACGTACTCCTCCGAGCCGCCTCTTGAGCCCCTTGCCGCCTGGCGTTCCTCGTAGTGCGTCCACCAACTGCAACGCCACGGCCAGCTGCTTGTAGGGCTCATCGCCGCCTGACCCCCCCGGGGGAAGGGAAAGGGACAAAATAATGGAGCAGAGAATGTGTGTTCTGATCTGTCGCTAGAATGAATTAATTTAACTCTCTCTCTCTCTCTCTCCTCTCTCCTCTCTCTCTCTCATCTCTCGTCTCTCTCTCTCTCTCTCTCGTCTCTCTCTCGAACCGATCTCTCTCTCATCGTCTCTCTCTCTCTATCTGTAGTATCCTGTGACATACTGAGTTATACTTGCAGTAATGTACACAACATTGGGATATGGGATTGTGTGCTTACATACAAATGGTGCTGTACACCTGAATCCGTTTAAACGCATCGATCGAATGACGACATTCCTGGAAAACCATTGCGACCCTCCAGGCGAGAATTACGCGTTAAATGTTCCCGTTGATTTTCCATTGATCAGCGGTATAAATTAAATACATAATTAATGTTCTCTCTCTCTCTCTCTCTCATCCTCTATCTCTCTCTCCTTCTCTCTCTCGCCTCTCTCTCTCTCGTCTCTACCTCCTCTCTTCTCTCTCTCTCTCTCTCTCTCTCTCTCTGGCTCACCCTGTGCCTCTGTATAGCGTGAAGGAAGGAGTGATCGAGAACCCCTCATCACCACATACACGTCCGCCAAGCGTACACCCGGGGGGTATGATCACATAATTATGCCGTAGATGTATTGGCATGGAATCACCCAGACGAGGGCTCGACGCATCACCTCGTCCTCGACACCTACCCGCCTTGCCGCCTCCATGTAGCAGCTGCACAAGGAGAAAGAAGCGGAAGGGATTTGTTTTCATGTAAGAAGAGTGTTGGTATACATGTGTGCAAGAGAAAGGGAGATGAGAAAGATTGAAAGCTTGTTCGTATGTTGCTCTCTCTCTCTCTCTCTCTCTCTCTCTCTCTCTCTCTCGTCTCTCTCTCTCCTCTCTCTCCTCTCTCTCTTCCTCTCTCTCTCTCTCTCTCTCGCTCTCTCTCTCGCTCTCTCTCTCTCACCTGCCACATGATCTACCAGTGCCCGTGTGGAGGGGGCGGCTTTCCCCGGTGCAGGCACTATATAGGCTCGGGGGGCCTCACCTTGGTGATGTGAAGGCACCCCCACCACCGCCACCTCCCCAACCCCCTCCACCTCACGCAACACGCCCTCAACCTCACTGGGGGACACCTGCACAGGGGGGACAGGTGTGTTATTCATCTTCTTGTGGTGGTGGAATGGTTGCCCTATCTCACACCCTAAAGAAATCCAGGGTTCATGTTTTGAGTCTGGGTGTGAATGTGTTTTTGTGTCTTTTGATGTTGTGATGTCTTTTTGCATATAAGCAAAGAAGATAATAATGATAATGTGATAATGAGTGTATGAGTAACAGACACATACACACACACACACACACACACACACACACACACACAACACACACACACACACACACACACATACCTGCTGGTATTACACAAACGATAATGATATAAAATATAAGAAGTTAAAGAGTATTCATGAGTTTAAAGTTAAGATGAACCAGATAACGCATGGAGACGGGACACCACCTGTATAATTAATGACCTTTATAATGACAACACAGGTAAATAGCCATACCTGGAAACCCTCCACTTTAATCAAATCCTTAATCCTGTCAGTGAGGAAGAGAAAACCATCTGTGTCACAGCGTCCCAGGTCTCCCGTGGGCAGCCACCCTCTCTCCATCAGACCTGAGGGGGCGGGGGCGTTACCAGGGGCGTGGGCGTATCCCAGCATGGTCCCGGGGCTCCTCACCCACACCTCGCCCTCCTCCCACGGCGGCAGACCCACACTCCCCCCCAGGGCCACGATCTGGGTATATGCAAGAGAGGGAAGCAAGGAGTTATTTTGGTCTATAAAATGTGGGTATATAAGGGATTAGATAGGTGTTTGGGCCACTTGCTCTTTTATAACTTGTGTGTTTAAATTCGTGACTCCTTTATTTATAATCATGTACTCTCTCTCTCTCTATGTCCGTGTGTGTGTGTGTGTGTGTGTGTGTGTGTGTGTGTGTGTGTGTGTGTGTGTGTGTGTGTGTGTGTGTGTGTGTGTGTCTGTCTGTCTCACCTTCACCTCCATGTAGGGCAACACGCGTCCCACTGATCCCATCTTGAAGCCCTTGTCCATGGCTAGGTTGTTGAAGGTGACGACGGCGCAGGTCTCGCTGAGGGAATACCCGTCCATGAAGCCACAACCCATCTGGAGGTGATGGTGATGGCGTGGATGGTCAAGGCAGCAGCAGCAGTGGTCGAGTCAAAGAAAGAGTCATAAAAGTGAGGCGTAACTGTGATTCAAGCCAATGTATGTTATTATAATGCGATATTTCAAGCTCTGGTTGAAATTATTGAACCTAAGGGCATGTAATAACATAACGAAGGCGTCTTTGCTGCCACACACGTATCTTGCCTTACAACTTTTCGTCCACTCAATTTCTTTTATCAATAGACTAATAAACTAAACCCGTGCCCTACCCTTGCAGTGACGGTCTGTATGGCGGCGAGAGAAACAGGAGCCGACCCACATATGATCAACAACAGGGAGGACACATCATACTCCTTCAACAGCGGGGTGTTGACCAGCATGTTGACAATGTGCGGCCGCACGGGTGCTGCCGTGATCTGTGGACATACTGAGTTACTGCAGTAATGTACACAATATTGGGATATGGGATGGTGTGCTTACATACAAGTGGTGCTGTACACCTAGACTCCGTTTAACGCACGATCGAGTGACGACATTCCTGGAAAAACCATGCGTTAAGTGAGAATTACGTTAAATGTTCCCGTTGATTTTCCCATTGATCAGCGGTATAATTAAATACATAATTACTTGTTCTCTCTCTCTCTCTCTCTCTCTCTCTCTCTCATCCTCTCGTCTCTCTCTCTCTCTCTCTCTCTCTCTCTCTCTCTCTCTCTCTCTCTCTCTCTCTCTCTCTCTCTCTCTCTCTCTCTGGCTCACCCTGTGCCTCTGTATAGCGTGAAGGAAGGAGTGAGGCGAGAACCCCCTCATCACCACCATACACCCGCCAGCGTACACCGTATGAATCAACATAATTATGCCGTAGATGTGTTGCATGGGAATCACCCCGACGAGGACTCGACGCATCACCTCGTCCTCGACACCGCCCCGCCTTGCCGCCTCCATGTAGCAGCTGCACAAGGAGAAAGAAGCGGAAGGGGATTTGTTTTCATGTAAGAAGAGTGTTGGTATACATGTGTGCAAGAGAAAGGGAGATGAGAAAGATGGAAAGCTTGTACGTATGTTGCTCTCCCCTTCTCTCTCTCTCTCTCTCCTCTCTCTCTCTCTCTCTCTCTCCCTCTCTCCTCTCTCCTCCTCTCTCTCTCTCTCCTCTCTCTCTATATATATTATATATATATATATATATAATATACAATATATAAATATATCTACGTACTCGTGCTGCATGTAGATTGTCAGCAGGTTGCGGTGGGACAGCATTATGCTGTGGTGATTCACACCACACCTGGTTAATCACCTTTGAGTCCACGCCTTGCTCTTAATCTTGTCCTAGGGATTATCACTTCCATACCTCTTAATGGCTTCACTCAGGTTTCACCTCCCTTGTCCATGGCAACATCACCTATGATCTCGCCGACTGCCCATTAAGGGATTAGGCGCCCAGGTGTCAGGTCTTGAGTACGGGGCCCCTTTATATAGAGCCTCGTGCAGAGGCAGAGTTAGTTAGAGCTCAACCACTGTACCACACACAAGCTCTGTCCACAGTCTCCAAAAAACCCAAACCATCAACCCTGGGTGTCTGTTTATCACCATGTAGGTGACAAGGTCACTACATTTGGTGACCGACGGAGTGACAAGAACGCACCCAGGGGGGGGGCTTGCCCCTCGCCCCCCCCATCACGCCTGCCGCCCGCCTGCAGCCACACACGCCGCGCCACGCCCGCCACGCCGCCTGCCAGGGCCGCCATGCGCCACCCCCGCGGCCTGCACCTCGCCCTTCGCAGCCTCATCCTACCACGGCTGGCGCCACCCATCTCTGCACACTACGCCTCCCCGCTCCCTGCCCCTCGCACCCCTCTCAGCGTGCTGCCCTAGGCTCACCTCACAACCACCCAGCCCTGCGCGCTGCCACAGCAACCCGGCGCCATTTGCTCTCCACCCATCTCAGCGCACCCACACACGCCCTCCTGTGGCTTGTGTCCCACGCCTACCACCCAGCCCTGCCGACGCCGCCCCTGCCGCCGCCCCTGGCGCCACCCTTGCCCCGCCCCTGGTGCTGCCCCTGGGCCGCCGTCACCGTCACCAGCGCCACTAGCCGCCCACGCCCACGGCCCAGCATGCTGCCACCACGCTAAGCCTGCAAGCCATCTAGGGCACCATCAGCCCATCTCCTGCCGCCAAAGTGCTAATCCTCATCCCTGCTCCTACCTGCTTCCTGCGGCCCCATCCTGCGTCCTGCACCTCCTGTACCAGCAAGGCCCTGCAACGCACGGGCACCGCATCCCGCCGCCCGCCCTTGCCTCCTGCCGCCACGTGCTCTCCTCGTCCTCCGCGACTCCTGCTCCCTGACGCTGCTTCCTGCTGCCTCACGCTGCGTCCTCAGCCTTCCGCTGCCTCCAGCAGGCCCTGCAACGCACGGGGACTGCATAGCAACACAAGCTTCTTGGGAGCCGATTGCCTTGGACACTTCGCTTTCCCACGAAGACACCTTTGCATCGCAAGCCTCCCTCCAGATCTTGTGGGCAGCAATCACAGCAGCAGCGATCCTCGGCACCTCCTATCTAAACTTGCAGCTACCGCTGCAACGTGAAGACTGGACAGGCCGCCCTACCCCCATTCCCTTCCCCCCGGCACCTCCTATCTAATCTTGCAGCTACCGCTCCAACGTGAAGACTGGACGTTGCCCTACCTACATTACCTCGGCACTTGGCACCTCTTTTTTTTCATAAGTTTTATATGTATAATATTTTTTTTTTTTTTGAGGAAGGAGAGTACTGTGGTGATTCACACCACACCTGGTTAATCACCTTTGAGTCCACGCCTTGCTCTTAATCTTGTCCTAGGGATTATCACTTCCATACCTCTTAATGGCTTCACTCAGGTTTCACCTCCCCTTGTCCATGGCAACATCACCTATGATCTCGCCGACTGCCCATTAAGGGATTAGGCGTCAGGTGTCAGGTCTTGAGTATCGGGGCCCCTTTATATAGAGCCTCGTGCAGAGGCAGAGTTAGTTAGAGCTCAACCACTGTACCACACACAAGCTCTGTCCACAGTCTCCAATAAACCAACCATCAACCCTGGGTGTCTGTTTATCAACCATGTAGGTGACAAGGTCACTACAATGCCCTTCGGTCGTCCTGTTGTCCCTGAGCTAAACAGGATCAAGGCCACGCCCCTCGATGGCTTGAAGGAGGGGGGGTCCTGGGAGAATCATAATCATCATCATTGTGTGTGGTTGCAGTATATCAAGTATAAAATGGGTAAGTAACTCATAAATGCACAATCTCTTCTTCCTCTGTATGTCTGCCTGCCTCAACTGTGTGTCTGTCCGTCTGTCTGTCTCACCTGCGTGTCCAGGGGCGGCTCGTCCTGCCCCCGCGTCCTCATGAGCCCCGAGAATGCTGGATGGTGGGGAGAGGAGCCCATCACCCACACTTGCCTCAGTGTGTTGGGGGGCAGGAGGGGGGTGAGTCCCTGCACCAGGGGTACCACACTTTCCTCCACCACAGCCCACCGCGCCCCACTCACCCTCACCGCATGGGCCCACCCTCCTCTGTGGGAAGGAAGGGGGGATGTGTAACCTGTTTTTTGGTACCTAAGCAGGACTGAGGCAAGGCGCCTCCTCAGCACACCCCCAGCACTAGGGCAAGGCAGTGCGTGACACACCTGGGGACAAGGTGGGGTTGAGGGGCACGCAGGTGGCGGGCAAAAGCTGTACGGCCAACATGGCGATGGCAAAGTCAATGTGGTTGGGGGACAACAGCAGCACGATGTCCCCGGCAGCCACGCCTGCAGCAGCAAGGTTGCCACACACCCGCGGCACCATGGCGCGTATGTCGCTGTACGTGTGGTGCTTGCTGGTCCGGTCGTCCACCTGTGGGAGTGGCAGTGGCAAGAAAAGGGTTTGTAGTAATAGTAGTAGTAGTAGTAGTATAGTAGTAGTAGTAGAGTATACTGTAGTAGTAGTAGTAGTAGTAGAAGTGGTAGTGGTAGTGGTGGTAGTGTTAAGTTCCAGTCTACTTATTAATCATTAATAGTAAATAACTAATACTAACTCATTAATCTATCATTTCTTCTATGGTATTCACCCCATCCTTTCCATCACCTCCTCCCCATAGGTAGTCCCCATCACTCTCCCATTGTAACTCTCCTCCATCTCCCTATACTAACTGTCCCTATCCTCTCTTTTTCTCTGTTTTCTCCTACCTTACTTCATTCTCTCCCTTTCCACTTCCTAACACCCTCAAGTAACCCTCACGGTTTCCTAGCTCACTCCTCCTCACCAGTGCCTCCTTCTCTCTATGGCGGGCCATAGCATTCAGGAGAAAGGAAGCAAAATTTGTGTCGGGCACAGGAGGGACAGGAACATCACTCTTCCATCTCACTATGTGTCCTTCACTCTTCTCCGTCTCTTCCTCTTTCTTCTGCTTGAAATCCTCCTGTGGCGTCTCTTGTCTGTCCATCTTGTTGAAGCTGTATATAAGGAAGTGCAGGGTCAGTTTTGCTTGCGTTTCTGTCTGTGAGTATATCTCATAGACGATGATGAGTGTGAAAAAAAACTAGACAAATATATGATTAGGGATGACAGTCGTACCTACCTGTGTGGTTGCCTGGCTGGATCTGCGAGACGACTGAGGTCGGACTGGGCTTTTATACGGTGATACGAATCAAATTTACAGGCGTTGTCAACTAAGGGGCCCATACGCGATGCGACCGACACACCAGGCCCGGTTCGCATATTCCCTAACTCTATGGGAGTATGTGGTTTCCCAGTGAAGACGCTTGGCCGTAGCTTCGAAATTAACCATAGGATTTTCTCGAAAATACCCTCATTGTGATTCCCACACAATGTTTTCTTCCAATGTCTCGAAATACTAACCTAATCTAACCATAACCTAACGTAACCAAACCTGACGTGTTCAAGTGTAAACGCGACATAATTTTCCAGAAAACGGGAATATACGTCCGGTTCTCAGCTGAATTAGAGTTAGTATTAGTTATTTACTATTAATGATTAATAAGTAGACTGGAACTTAACACTACCACCACTACCACTACCACTACTACTACTACTACTACTACTAGTATACTACTGTGAGGGCTGGAGAGCTGGGAGAATGAGGAATAGGAGGGAAAGAGGAATAAAAGGGGGAATGGAAGAGAAGGAAGGAAGAGGCAGAGTACTGATGACGGGGGTAGATAGGGAAAGACGCAATGATGTTGTGCTTACAACACTTTTCCTTATCAGCCCTACGAAGGGGTGGCCGGCGCCCACCTGCACATTTGCTGACCACAGCTAAGGGTCCCTCCCGTCCCCCGGCGAAAGAGAAGATGAGGGGAGGAGAAGGAGAGAGAGAGAGAGAGAGAGAAAGTGAGAGAGAGAGTGAGAGAAGGTGAGGGAGAGTTTGAGAGAGTGAGAAGGTGAGGAGGCGAGGAGAAGGAGGAAGAGTGCTGAATCTTCATGCCTCAATTCACGCCATCACTTCACACTTATGTCAGCACTGAAATAACCTTTGACATGTATCCACCACACGCCGGGTCTCCCCCTGAAGACAGGAGAGAGAAGGGCAGATTCTATATATCCCTCCACTCTACGCTGCTACTACGTCCTACTAGAGCACCTTTCCCGGTGGCCTTGCCCTTGTGGCCTTCTCCTGGGCTCCTGAGATGAAGGGGCCACGGCAGGGCAAATAGCGGCGCTCGGCGTTGCCCCGGTGGCCCTCCTCCTGGGCCCCAGGGACAACGGGGCTTCGACGGGACGACTAAGGAATACCCCGCATAACCCCAGGGGCGGGAAGTGCAACTCTACGAGACCAAGATGTCCCTGTAACACTGCCCGCCCCGGTGGTGATTACCCTGGGGCCGCATGGCTTCCCGGAACCGCTGTGGGGCAACCAAGGGGCGCCCTCACTTTGCCCCAGGGGGTAGGGAAGTGCTACTCTACGAGACCATGACGTCCCTCCACACTACCTACCCCTGTGGCCTCTCTTCAGGGCCCTTGGGGAGCCACTGGGCGCTGGGGGCAGGCACTAGGGGCGGGCGTGGGCCGGAGGTGAAACTCTACGCTACTACGACGACCTACTAGATACCTCCTTCAGGAGGCTTCCACTGGGTTCCCCCCGGAACCCCGGGGCATTACGAGGCACCTGCAACAGGATCTTAGGACCTCTTGAGCACCACATACAGGTCTTCCTGAAGGCGACGCAGCAGATGGTGATGTATCTATATGATTGACAGTGCATTGACAGGGCGGCGATAATGGATGACCCGGGGCAACTATGCAAGCTTGGCCTCGGGGGGAACAGGAGGGTCGCCCCCCGGGTAAAGCCCGGGGCGTTATAAGCCTGGGGAAGTAAGCTCCCCGTATCTCCGAAGGTACGGGCACTGCCCCGTCGTACCTGCCGGTACAAGGAGATAAAGCCCAACCCGGCGCCTTCAGGTAGAGGTGCCGGGGTTATTTGTCATGCCACGACCAGCGACCGATTGGAAGAACGATAGCGGGTTGGGGGGACGCTAAAACAGTAGCTACGTATATCAACACCCCCCCCGTTGAGCCTCCGCGCACGCAATTTCCTTCCTTCCCCCCTTCGGGAGTAGCGGAGCGGCGGCGTCCGGAGCTTAACAACTACTACTACTACTATTACTACAAACCCTTTTTCTTGCCACTGCCACTCCCACAGGTGGACGACCGGACCAGCAAGCACCACACGTACAGCGACATACGCGCCATGGTGCCGCGGGTGTGTGGCAACCTTGCTGCTGCAGGCGTGGCTGCCGGGGACATCGTGCTGCTGCTGTCCCCCAACCACATTGACTTTGCCATCGCCATGTTGGCCGTACAGCTGCTGCCCACCACCTGCGTGCCCCTCAACCCCACCTTGTCCCCAGGTGTGTCACGCACTGCCTTGCCCTAGTGCTGGGGGTGTGCTGAGGAGGCACCTTGCCTCAGTCCTGCTTCAGTCCTGGCATTGGAACTTTTCGCCATCAAGGGAGTGCGCGGCTGCCTTCTTCAATGGCTCTCTGAGTTCCTCACAGATCGCTCAGCCAAGGTGCGCTTTCAAGGAAGGCTCTCAACACCTCGCCCCCACAGCATAGGCACTCCTCAAGGCAGCTGTCTTGGCCCTTTCCTATTCAACATCCTCATGGAAGGGCTGTTCACCGCTAACTATGGGAGAGGAGTTCAGCTTCTCTGCTATGCTGACGACTTGGCCCTCGTTTTTCCTGGACGGTGCCAACCTCAACAGATATCAGCAGCCTTAGACTGCCTCCAACAACGCTGCACCTCTCTGGAGCTCAAACTCAACCCGGACAAATCTCGCTATATGACCTTTGGCCAACCTCCACCTCCTCAGCCACTCCAGCTCGGTCGCACTGTCCTATATATACAGTACGCCCCCACACATCAATACCTTGGCATTTGGGTCGACTCGAAACTGTCATTCACAACACATTTCCGCTATGTTCAAGAACGTGTCAAAGCACGCACCAAGGCTCTTCTCTTCCTCTCGCGGCGGCAACGGTGCGCCCTGCAACATCAACCGCCTCTTTTACATAGCCGCCATTCGTTCTCTTATCGATTACTGAGCCCCCTGCCTTCCTGGCATCTCGGATGCTCTCTTTCAGTCCCTAGAGGTGGCTCAGAATGATGCAATGCGGGCCATCGTGAATGCTCCTTGTGAGGGCTGGGACGTAGAGGAATGAGGAATAGGGAGGGACGAAGGATAAATGGGGAGAAGGCAGAAGGACTAAGGATGGTAGTGAGAGAGGGGAAGCAAGGGTTTTTCGCTAGGGAACAGATCATTATCAGCGCCAAGAGGGAGAAAGGTTAGGCCTTACACAGGAGAGACCTATAGAACAAGGGACTCACTGTTGATAGTCAGTGGTGGACTCCTCGCCCAAAGGCTGAAGGAGGAACGAGGACAGTACTTCACGCGGCTTCGGCGCGCGTTCATACGTGTGCACACGGTGTCGCGAACGTGATAGTATATTACTGCAGGAATAACTGCAGCGAGTAACCTCACGTCGAGTCGTGAGTAACGGGCGAGTAACCGCGACGCGTAGGAGACATCCTGCGTGCCAAGCCTGGCCCGCGTGCCTGAGGTTGCCGACGCAAGGCTGGCAAGGAAAACTCTACGGGATACGACTACCCTGTTTCCGGCCTGCGTCCATGGCGTGCCTCGGCCGAGGCCCCCCCAGGATCCCCGGAGCAGGGCAGGACTCGCCCCACCTCTCTTCAGGGCCCTTGGGGAGCCACTGGTGCGCTGGGGGCCAGGCACTAGGGGCGGGCGTGGGCCCGGTAGGTGGAAACTTCTACGCGACTACGACGCCCTACTAGATACCTCCTTCAGGAGGCTTCCCCTGGGTTCCCCCCTTGGAACCCCGGGGCATTACGAGGCACCTACAACAGGGCCTTAGGACCTCTGGGGTACCACATACAGGTCTTCCTGAAGGCGACGCAGCAGATGGTGATGTATTCACGTGATTGACAAGTGCATGATAGGGCAGGCGATTAAGGAGGCCCCTGGGGGACCTGTATCAAGCCAGGGACTCTAGGGGGGACAGGGAGGGTCGCCCCGGCATAGCCGGGGCTATTGCTAGCCTGGGGAACCAAGCTCCCCGTATCTCCGACGACACGAACGGGCATTGCCCGCTTACCTTCTGTAGAACTTGGAGATGCGCCCTAACCCGGCCCCCGACAGGTAGGGTGCCAGGGTTAGTTGTCCATGCCACGCCAGCGACCGATTGGATAGAACCTTAGCGGGTTTGGGGGGGGGCGCTAAAACAGGAGCTACATTAACACCCCCCCGTTGAGCCCGCGTACGCAATTTCCCTCCCCCCTTCGGGAGTAGGGCGGCGTGGGGCTTAACACTCCTCGTTGGACATACATCGTCACCCTGCTCGCAGAATGCAGGCTCCCCACCATCAGACACCGCATCTACGCTAGAGCAGCACTAGCTATGGCCAGGTACCTCAAGACCCGCCCCAACTCCACTCTTGCGGTCCACCTTCGCCACGGCTTCCAGCGTCCTCCGAATACCCACCCCGATGGCGACTGGGTCCACGCCATGGCTGATGCTGCACGAGCGCTTGGAGTGGCTGACTTGGTCCGTTGTGATCCGGATCTGGCCGTCCCAGACCATTTTCCGCCGCCTCCTTGGGCCCCCAAGACCTTCCAGGTCATTCTCCCGTCTCGCACTCACCCAAAACAACAACTACCTGCCCTTCTCCCATTCCCTCACCCATTACCCATCACCCCCCACCTATCCCCTCACCCATCACCCATCACCCCCCACCCATTCACTCACCCATCACCCCACACCCATTACCCATCACCCCACCCATTCACTCACCTATTACCCTACATCAAGGTTTCCTCAATTCTCGAAACCCACTTTTTTTTTACAATTCTCGCTAATAGGCTGCTAAAAAATAAAAATAAAAGGTGATCGGATCATCTCATAAGTGGGCTTAAAACCTTCCCCTGGTCAACCTGGTTCCAAAAATGTGCAATATAATGGGATTCCGCCACAGGGGGCGGCACGTATCGCGGACAGACAGACAGACAGACACACACACTTTCGCTTATATTATTATAGATATATATATATATACACATATGTACATATGTACATATGTACATATATATATATATATATATATATACATATGTACATATATATATATATATATATATATATATACATATACATATGTACATATATATTATATATATATATACATATACATATGTACATATAATATATATATATCATATACATATGTACATATATATATATATATATATATATATACATATGTACATATATATATATATTATATACATATGTACATAATATATATATATATATATAACATATGTACATATATATATATATATATATATATATTATATATAATATATATTATATATATATATATATATATAACTTATATATATATATATATATATATATATATATATATATATATATATATATATATATATGATATATATATATATATATATATATATATATATATATTATTTATTATTGTTATCACTATTTTTATCATTATATGTCACATGTTTATATTATATTTTATTTGCTTTAGTACTTAAGTTCACTCCTCGTGTATGTATGTTATGTTGTTGTTGCGTGTTTTTTCTGTCTGTATGCCTTCGGGTGAAAATGAAATTATTATTATTACTAGCCGCAAAGCCGCCCTCCGGCGGGCTTTTTGGCTAGCTCCTGCGGAGGGCTATTGGGTGGGCCTTCGGCTCACCACCTGTGTTTGGTGGCCGAAGGCCCACCAAACACAGACGCTCCAGATAGCCCTTCTAGCTTTCCTAAATCATGATTGTATGTATTAACGCCAACCCATTCACATCACCCCCAACCCATTCATTCACCCATTACCCATCACCACACCCATTCACTTACCCTTTCCATCACCCCCCCCCATCTATTCCCCACCCATCACCCATCACCCCCCACCCATTCACTTCACCCATCACCCCACACCCATTACCCATCACCCCACCCATTCACTCACCCCTTACCCATCACCCTACATCAAAGGTTTCCTCAATTCTCGCAAACCCACCTTTTTTTTCACAATTCTCCCCTAATAGGCTCTAAAAAAAAAAAAAAAAGTGATCGGATCATCTCATAAGTCGACTTAAAACCTTTCCCCCGGTCGAGCTAGTTCCAAAACTGTGCCATATGAGGGGATTGGGCACTGGGGGCAGCACCCTATCGGCGGACAGACAGACAGACAGACAGACAAGACACACCACACTGCCCTTATATTATTATAGATTATTATTATTATTATTAATATATATTTTTTTATTATATCTATTAATACAATCATATAACAGGTGGAGATCACGTATCCAACGCGTGATCAAGCTATGGGTATATAACACACACACACACACACACACAACCGAGGAACCGAGAAGTCCCCCGGATTCGATCCCCGGGCGGAGCGGAAACAGATGGGTTGTTTCCTTAAAACCCGAGCCCCTGTCCACCAGCAGTGAATGAGTACCGGGTGTTAGCCGGGGTTTGTGACCTGCTCTCCGGGGTGCTGGCTTCGGCCAACACAAAGCACTAAGGATGAATGATAAATGTTGATATGGGGGAACGGGGCCACACGACAATTGCCTGGCCCTGTAAAATACAACTAGATGAATACACACACCCAACACACACACACACACACACACACTAATATGCGGCAGTGATTTGTCACCACATAAAAGAAGGATATAAGAAATTGAGAGAATCAAGATGTTGTACTTTCCAATATTGTCTTGCACCTTTTTGACCTACCGACAGGCACTTTTAGGAATTTTCCTATTTCAATTCA
>JACEEZ010024413.1:267189-278675 GCA_016584305.1 Chionoecetes opilio | reverse complement strand
TTTTTGGTTTTTTAAGGGGGTTAGGTTTGGGTTAAAAATTTGGGGTTAGGTTAAATTTTTTGGGTTTTAGTTAGGTTTTTGGTTGGTTAAAAGGTTTGGGTTTTTTTAGGTTAGGTTATTTTTTTGGGTTCAACCCCCCCGCTAGGTTAGGTTAATTTTTGGGGTTAGGAAAATTTTCTCTAGATATAGGAAATTACCCTAGATCTAGGGAATTTTTAACCCCCTAAACACTCTTAAATTACGTTTTCCGCGCATATTTGTTTCCCCACCCGAAACCCCGCATTCCCCACGGTCCCCAAAATTTGTTTGGGAAGGGGGAGAGTTTTGGCAAACACTAAAATTTACCAAAACTTATATAAAATTTTGTAGAAAAATTTAAGTCGTTTTAGACAATCTATACAGACGCAACCCCCCCTTCCAGAGGCCCCCAACCATTAGGGGTTATTTTAGGGGCATAATCTCCCCGGGGGTCGGGGGAGCGGAGCCCTCATTTGGAGGTTTTTAATTTTGGGTTCTATCCTCTGAAAAAAAAATTTTTTGGGAAAAAAAAATCAGTGTCTCAGAAATTGACCCGCAGTCCTCGTCCTTTTGACCAAAAGCAAAAATTTTAGCGGGGCAAAAAAGTTATGGGGGGTTCACATTTTCCCGTATTTTGCTACTCCGTCTTCCCAAACGTACGTCACCTGCGCCCACTTCCTCTTTGTGCCTTGAAAGCGTGCGTCTCGAGCAAAAGATTCGGAGCCTCCAATTCTTTTGGCGGGCTGCGTAGCGGTGGTGCCAAATTTATAAACATTTTACGTACTAATTTTTTGCAATATCAAAAAAAAATGCTTTTTTCCAAGGTCTGTTTAAAATATTTTTTATCATATTCGGGGAAGACAATATTATTAAGGAAGACATACATATGTGAAAAATTGTGCCCCGCTGCTTGAAGATGGGAAACAGCCCGTGCTTGAATGAAAGTTTTCGACCCCCCACCCTACCTACCTTTTGTGTTATTATCGTTATTTCTCGTTTTTCCTGTTAAATTTAGTTCTAACCCTCTCCGTGCCCCTCTAGTAGCTACTAATTCTCCTTCCTACGCACACGCACCCCATCAACCCCTCTACAGGCCGTGAAATAGGTGAAATTTTTTAGGACTTGAAAAATACAGCCCGACTGCGTTTTTTTGGGAAACACTTGTGGACCCCGCTTACAGATTCCCCTTGTAAGCTTTGCAATAGCTGTTTCGGGGGATTATACGCTTTAAATGGCCAGGGTGAAGGGGATATAGTAAAGGGAGTAATAGTGTGTCAGGGGTACAAAAGGGAGGAAAAGGGAAAGCAAGGAGGTTTTTTATACTGAAATGTTTTTTCGATATGAGGGGCGGGGTGATCGCCCATGAGACGAGGAAAAGTCATCGTGCGTCACAGTGACGTCCGTACAAGCGGACGTAGAAATACGTGGTGTGAACCAGGCCCATACTTATAAAGATTTAGGTTTCGTCTTAGACTCGCTCAGCTTAAATAGGCGGCCGGCGTCCTAAATCATTTCGGCGCACCCCAAATCGCTAAACTCGTCCAATTTGGGTTTGGCTAGGACAGGGTGTGAGGTGCCCTAGCGAGCAGGGGGGCGGCTAAGTTTCCCCTAAACCGTAAACGGGGTGCTCCACCCACTCCTGAAAACTTTTCGGATGGGATAATGTACGGGACGAACTTGTTGTACAAAACTATAAAACGATCCCGCTTGGAGAGAAGGGGATTATATATGTGACAGACTAGGGGGGAATGTAATATAAAGCAACTGACAAAATCGGCATCAGTGCATGACAAGTCACGGTTGTTATTATTCACTCGGGTAGTCAGTTCCCCTCCCTTTGATTCTTTCGGTATAATTGAAGTCACCCCCCAAACTGTATGAAGAAGGGTATCATGTTGAGAATAAAAGCGATTTAGAGTAGGCTCACTATAAAAAAAATTTAAAAAATTGAATAAGTCGTGATTTATTAACCATGGAACATTCCATATAACTCTATTTTCTTCCCCTGCCGTATCTTGAAAATGTTTTTTATTTTTCTTGATATCATCTGTTAATATCCCCAAACCCACCTCTAACCTAATTTAACAGTTTTTGTTGAAAAAACTAGTTTCTAGGTAGTATATGTATCCATTATTATTCAATGGCCCAGGGGAAATTGGTTTAAAAAGACTCAGAATGAAAATCTACACTATGAAACGGTTAAATTGTCGGGCTCGAGGTCCAAAACCAAACGGTAATTTTCCCGCAGGATTGGCGGTGCCCCCCCCGGAAAATCGGCACCATCAAATTAGTTTTTTTTAACCTAAATACTCAAAATAACCAAACCAAAAACTCCTAAACTTAAAATAAACCCAAAACCAAAACCCCACCTAACCTAAATCTAACCCCTAAACTAAACGTAACCTAAATCCAAATTTGGGATATGGACATGCTTCGCGGTCGTTTTTAGAGCACCGACTATTTTTTCCCCGGGCTTCAATAGGTGCATTTTCTAATGGAGATAGTTTTATTTTGGAAACCCAAAGTTAAAAAAAAAAAAAAATCATCACCGAATTTTTGGGAACGTTTCCATTAAAAAACTGTATCTCCTCAAAAAAGCACTTAAAAATTGGCGGAGAAATTAGTCAGGGTCTTTTTGGGTTTTTAAAGAAAATTAACCTAAACCCTTTTTGGGTTTTTAAAGAACCCAAAAATAACCTGGAAAATCTTAAAAACAAGGCTCCACGCAAGCTGAACAAATGTTGGCTCTACGTATTATACTTACTGTCTTTAAAACATCTTTTTTTATTTTAATGAGTGCCGATCCTTTCTTTGTCTACATGGCCGATATTAATTTCAGGATCCTAATGTTTATTTTTGTTTTTTATTGCGGGGCCCGGGAAATGCCCGTAGAAAATCTCGTACCGAAACGCCGTGTGACGAACACGCATATTTTTGCCACCATACGGGCATCTTTTTTGGGAGCAAAATACCAAAAGATGCCGGAAAAAATGTCTTTGTACACGGCCTTTAGGGTTTGGTTTGGGGAGGTCAGGTTGGTTAGGTAGGTTAGGTTAGGTTTTGGGACAGCACAAGGGGGGTCGAAAGGGGGGCTGGTTTGGTCTGTAAGGGTTTTTCATCTTTAAATAAAGGCTCAATCTCCATCTCCTTCTTATGGCCAACAAGCTTGGGGACATGGTGGAAACCTGGGTTTTTTGGGGGGGCACACACATAAAGGGGGAAAAATGGCCCCCCCAAAAAAAAAAAAAACCTTAAATAGGGAAATTTTCCTAGTTCATGGGCTTTATCGGGGAAATATTTCCCTTATATTGTGCTCCCCCACAAAGGACACACTCATAAGGGAAATATGGCTCCCCACAAAAAACCCCAACTAGGGGAAATTTCCCTAGTACTTTTGACTTAATCGGGGGAAAATTTTCCCCCATAAAGTTTTTGAACTAGGGAATTCCCATTTTGGGGTTATTTTGTGGGGGGGCCCTATTTCCCTTTTGTGTGTGCTCCCCCACCCAAAAACCCGGTTTCCACCAGTCCCCAAGCTTGTTGGCATAAGAAGAAAAAGATAGAGGGGGGAGCCTTTTTTTCTTTAAAATTTACCCCTAAAATTAACCCCAAAATATATCTAACCTAACTTATATTTCATTAAAAACCCTTTAAATTTTGAAAAGCTTTCCCGGCCAAGTTTTTGTCTTTTTCTGATGGGATGTTTTTTAAAGGAAATGGGACCCTAATTCGGTGAAATTTTTTTTTTTTTTTTTAAATTTGGGTTTTTGGGGAAAAAAAAACCCTATCTCCGGTAATAAGGGGGCCCCGGGGATTTTTCGGGGGTCGTTTAAAAGAGACACCGATATTTTTTTTTTGGCCTAAAATTTGGTTTCTTGCTCTAAGGGAGATGTTTTTTTTTTGCGAAAAAAAAAAAAAAAAAAAAATATGAAAAAAAAAAATTAATTTAAACCTAACCTTGGGGTTTTTAAAATAAAACCCCAAACCCTAACTGAAAGGGGTTTTTTCATGAAACCTAACCTAACTGAAAAGGGTTTTAATAAAACCCTAACCTAACTGAAAAGGGTTTTAATGAAACCAAAACCAACTGAAAGGGGTTTTAATGAAACCAACCCAAACCATATGGGTTTTTAATAAAACCTAACCAAACCCTTTAACCAAAAAGGGTTTTACATTTTTTTATTTTTTTTTGGGGGAAAATTCATTGGTTTTCTTCTGAGTCCGGGGGAAAAATGCTCGCAAGAGTTACGGGGCCGAAATTTATTACCCTGGGGGAAACCTTTTTACCTCGTAGCCCCTCTACGGGTGATCCCCAAACCTTTTTTTCCCTCACTTGCAAAGGGAACCCCGCGGGGCTAAGGGTGCTGGGGAAACCACCTTTAACTCCCAAAGGGAGTGAAATTTGAAGCAAAAGACATAAACAAACAAAAAAATTACAAGTTGAAATCACTATATTTTTGTTTATTTGTATTAAAGGCCCTTTCCCAATGCTTCCCCTTTTTAAAAATGTGTTTGTGTTTATTGCATCTTTGACTCCATTATATCATTTTTAAACATAAAATACCTTTTACTTGTAAAAATTCATTTTGGGGGGAAAACCCAAATAATTAAATATATATTTTCGGCCCGATTTTTTTAAAATAAAAAACGTATATTTTCACCCGTACAATTTTTGGCCCGCTATAAATGATCCCGGTCGGTGGTGGTGGTATAAACAACTGCTAAACGAACGGGTATAAAATGTCTGACGTACACACCCAGTAAAACCCCACAACAAGGATTTATAAATTTTAAACTATCCTTGCCCCAAAAGTGTCACTTTGGTTTCCAAGAGTGAGGTGTTTCCCCCAGTGTGTCTTGTCTGACCAAAAGAGCGAACGCGCAGTTCTCTCCACTATAACAGAGACCCGGGCCCCGGCCACAAATACGGCGGGGGTTTCGGAGCGGGCCAGCAAATGGCCCCTAATACCCAATTTCGGGCACGCAAAGCTCGAAAAACCCATGATCGCGCATCAAGGTATACCCTGGGGACGTCTCTGTATTTTTCAGGGGGGAGAATGTATAACGCTGAAAGCTAATATGGCGGCTATGTTTATCGTAACTTTTTGGGGGGGTGTTTTACCCAAAATTGCCCTATTTTTTGGAATTTCGGCCATTTTTAGCTCAACCCCCGGCAAAAAATATTTTTAGGGTTTTGGTTTTAAATTTTTATTTAAGTTAGTTTTTGGTCTGGTTTAGGTTAGGGAAAGGGTTAAATTTTGTAGAGTTTTTTTAGGGTTTAAAAAAGCGCCCCCGGGAAAATTTCCCAAATGGGCCCATTTTTGCTCAACAGCGGGATTTTGAATTTTCTTTAAATTTTTTTTATCGGGCTTCCCCCCGATAGCCCGAAGCAAGATGATTGGGTAATAAAAGGCCCCGTCCCTGCGAGGCCTGCTCTTTTGATTGGTCACAGTTTTTCCCCCCACATATCCCTAGAATTCCCTAGTATTTCCCCACCCCGAGGCCCCGATCAACCGGGGGGACGGGGGGTGACGCTCGATTCGAGGGATCTACCTCAGCCCCCCCCTCGTAAAGGTTTTTTGTAGCCTAAACTCATAAGTTTTTCCCTTACGAGGGATTTTCGAGCATCCCTGCCCAGAGACGTGTGAACTTGACGATCCTCATAGAATGATGACCGAAGTGTCGAGAACTTCCCCAACCCCCCGCTAGGAGGTTAGGTTAAGTTATATTTGGTTAGGTTAGGGTAGGTAATATTTGGTTGGGTTAGGTTAGATCTGGTTAGGTTAGGTTAGATTTGGTTAGATTTAGGTTAGGTTAGGTTAGTTTATCGGTAGGTCAAGCCCACCGCTAGGTTAGGTTAATTTTGGTTAGGCAAATTTCTCTAGATATAAGGAAATTACCTTAATTAGATCTAGGGAGTTTGTCTCCTCTACACAATTCTTAAATTACGTGCCTCCGACGCATTATTTGCTCCCCACCCGAAAACCCCGCATTCCCACAGGTCCCCACACTTGCTCGGGGGAAGTGGGAGCTAGTATGGGCAAACACTAGAAATTTACCGGAAAAACTAGTCAGTGTCTCAGAAAATGACCGCGCAGTCCTCGTCCATTTTTACCAAAAGCACTAATTTTAGGCAAGGAAAATCTAGTCAGTGTTTCAGAAAATTATTGCGCAGTCCTCGTCTATTATTATCAAAAGCACTAATTTTACCCAAGGAAAAACTAGTCAGTGTCTCAGAAAATGACCGCGCAGTCCTCGTCCATTTTTACCAAAAGCACAAATTTTAGGAAAGGAAAATCTAGTCATTTCGTCCATTTTGATCAAAAGCACTAATTTTACCCAATGAAAAATTAGTCAGTGTCTCAGAAAATGACCGCGCAGTCCTCGTTCATTTTTACCGGTATCATTCCCTTAATATCCTACTAACCTAACCATTACCTTCGGCGAGAGTTCCCGGATTGTGTCGGGACGAGAATTTCGGTAGACGAGAGTACCAGGTACCGTTCTCATTATCCCTGAATGATACGATTAGGTCACTCAGAATGTCTGCCTCTTAACGCCCTTGAATTATATGATTATATGGTCAACCATGATGTCTGCCCCTTTTTGTCCCTGAATTATTAGGTTAATCAGGATGGCTGGCCCATTATTGCCCATGAAATATTTATTAAAACTCAATCAGGATGTCTGCGCCTTAAATAATTGCCTCCAAATTGTGTATTTCTGGTCAATCTGTACTGTCAATGGTACTCCTTAGTGTAGGGGAAGCACGCTCGGTTCACAACCGAGAGGTCCCGGGTTCGATCCCCGGGTGGAGCGGAAACAGTTGGGCTGTTTCCTTAAAACCCAAGCCCCTGTCCACCCAGCAGTGAATGGGTACCGGGTGTTAGCCGGGGGTTTGTAACCCGCCTCCCGGGGTGCTGGCTTCGGCCAGCACTATAAGCACTAGCAGACAGCTCTCTAGGGGTAGTCTGCGAGAGAGCTGTCTGGTTACAGCAGAGATCCATCTCAGCTGCGTCAATAATGACGAAATTCTTCAAACATCATCATCAAACATCAATCAGGGACCCTTCCTTATCGCTTTATACAGGATACATCGATTTGCTGTGTCAAGCCAGATGCCAGCTGAGTAATCAGCTGATTAATGTTTGTAAACACTATTTATCTCGTGGCAGCCTTGTGATTGGCTGATAGATCTGAATAGATAATATAAACACTGCTGTGATTCGCTATTAGCGAGGATGACTTCATTGTATTCGCCAGCCAATCAGCTGTCTCTGTGGGAGATACCCCGAGTTAATCCCTCTTTTGCCCCAGGGGGAACCCATTTTTCGGGGGTTTATTCGAACACCCTGGGCCCCCCCAGGGGGGGGAGGTTGCCCCGGGGAAGGAAGGGGCTTTTACGCCAAAATTTACGCCGCTTGACTTACCCCTTTTTTTTGCTGGACCCTGGCCCCGGGGCGGTAAAACCGTCGCAAAACGCCTACTAGGTCAGCGTTTTAGGGGTGGCGGTTTCCTCACCCCGGGCTGACTAAAAAGGGAAACTGTGGGGTGGGGCGAAAACATTATCGCCTCTCTCTCGTTCCACCACCTTTTAATCAGAGACTTTCTCTTCCTTCATTTTTTTCTTCTATCCTTCCTTGTTCTTCTGCCCCTTCGGCCTAAATTAAAGTAACAGGAACTACCTCTTTGACAGGCTAAACGGCTCAGTGGGGCTTTTTTATTTTCTTAGGTTCAAAGGCCAATCATAACTTCTCTAATATTTACTCGTGTTAGTTAAACTTTTTGATATCCCCCCTTTGGGTTCTTATCGTTATACTTCCTCTATTTTTATAACTAGAGGGAGAGAGGGGAGAGAGGGGAAGAGAGAGAGGGAGAGGAGAGAGGGGAAGAGAAAAAGAGAGAGAGAAGAGAGATATTTTTTAAGGTCCAGATAAGTAAGTGTTTTGCCCTTTAAACGGGATTAAAGTCATTAAAATAAACGAGAGAGAGAGGGGAGAGAGAGAGAGGAGAGAGGGAGAGGAGAGAGAGAGAGGGGGGAGGGGAGAGAGAGAGAGGAGAGAAAAAGAGGGGAGGGGAGAGAGGAGAAGAGAGAGAGGGGAGAGGGAAAAGAGGGGGGAGAGAGGAGAGGGGAAGAGATACTTTAAGGCCCGACTAAGAAAGTGATTTGCCCTTTAAAATAGTTTGGGGTTGTCTTTAAAAATAAGGGAGAGAGAAGGGAGAGAGGGGAGAGAGAGAGAGAGGAAGGAGAGAAGAGAGAGAGAGAGGATAGAGGAGAGAGAGAGAGAGAGAGAGAGAGGGGAGAGAGAGAAAAAGGGGAAAAGAGTTAGAGAGAGAGAGAAAAAAGGAGGGGAAAAGAGGGGAAGAGAGAGAAACCCTTATTAAATCAAGTAGCGCTAAACTAAGTTAATAAGTGAGCTAATACTCAGGTATGTTAATTAAGTAATGGTGAAAGCGGAGAAGTACTTTGAAGTATTATATGTTTCATAAGTATAATACAACATGTATTATTTTCATCAGTGACTTCACTAAGGTCTGCTAGAAAATGGGAGATGTGGCCTGTTATAATGTAACTGTGTGCTACTTCATGTACATTATTATATACATATCTAGGTCAAATATTGTTATTTTGATATAAACTAAGCTTGATAGTGTGTAAACTACGGAAACAAAACTAGAATGATACCCAAAAGGGTAAATTATCAATAAGTTACACAAAAAATATTTGAATTTCTGTGGCCCAAAATAGTAGGTAAGATTAAGGGGGTTGGGAAAGGGCCCTACTACATAATTAAAAAATTTTAAAATGGGCTTTTTTGCAAAATATTTCCACACCAAAGGGTAGCCTTACATAAAATCTGTCCACTCGGGCTACCAACTTTACGGGGGGGTGGGTTTATGTCCCTTGGGGGTCAAAAGCTGGGCCGTACCCATTTAAACCATGGAAAACCCAAAACACGTCCCGTATGGGACCACGTTAAATATGAAGTGTGTGTGTGTGTGTGTCATTTACCTACGAACCTGATCATGGGCGGATTCCCCCCTGGAAAAAATTTGGAACTCTTAAAAAAAAAGATCTTTTAGTAAATTTTGGGCCCTTTACACATCCTTAAATTCCTATTACTTAAGGGGGACAGTAAAAAATGTGCCAGTGAAAAATCCTATAGAGAGAGCGGTAATTGAACGCGAGACCATAAGGAACGATCTACCGTAGATAACCTTGAGTCCCTACTGGCCCCAAAAGTCGCCCTGCCATATATTACGAAATTTTAGCATCACTACTGATTTTTTTTGGCCACTGAAGATGATACACAGTATTTATATCATGAATGTATAAATTTCCCCCGTTTTCAAACGTTGTTTTATCTTTGTATCGCAAGTATATAATTGCACAGTTTCAAATTTCCCTACTCGTTTTTTTTTTTGGGGGACACGACGGGGGGAGGACACTAAGGTCTAACGATAAAAAAATAGGGGCTATATTTTAAGGGGAAAGCTCGTCAAAACCCGGCCGGGGGAGATTCTCCACCGTCGGGGGCCTTTCCAAATGGTGACCTCTACAAGAATTATCCCACGGTTTGGTATTTGACAAGGGTATCAACACAAGGGGGAGCCCAAAGCGGGATCATTTTTTTGACTGTTTTATAAATATCTAATACTTTACTTTGTGAAATTTATCATTTTCTGACATTAAAATAATAAACTTTAGTTGTGTTCGCCCCTTGGCTGAGGCTTTTGGGGCAGAAAAAAATGGGCCCGAAATTTTGCTTTCGAGTACATTTGAAAAGGCCCGCCAGTATTGCCCACCAATATAGCTTATCTTATAGGGGACAACTTTATAGGGAGTTGGTGGGGGTTGTAGTGGTGGGGCGGGGTGGTATGGGTGGTGGGCAGCAGGGAAAAAAATATAAGGGGGTTTAAAACACATTTCAGCAAGTGTTATGGTGGTTTCGTACTATATAAAAACCATGTTTGGACGACAAAAACCCCGCTTATATTTTATTTTCGGGTTTCTGCTTTCTACTGTACCCAAATGCTGCCGGCTGCTAAAAAAAAGGTTAGGAGGAGGAAAAGGAGGGGGGGAGAAGCTAGGAGGTGGAGGAGGAGGGGGGAGGAAAAAGGGGGGAGCATTTTGGTGTGGATGATGAATTTGTTTATAAACACAGCTGAGAGCGTGGAAGCCTTGTGATTGGCTGAAACTTTTTGAGAAATACTATGTGATTCGCTGGCGAGGCTGTGACGTAATTGTACTCGCTCAGCCAATCAGCTATCGAAGCCCATAGTGATACCGTAGCGCCACTCCCATATCTCGTACCAGAATCCCCGCGACTTCCGGGTTGTACAAATAGAGGAAGTTAGTTAAGCTAAACACCGTGCCCTTTAACTCTTTCTGAATGTCTGCCCTGGTGACTTAAGTGTTATCTACGGTAGACCACTACCCCACGCGGATGGTATGCGCGTTTAGCTAGACACGGGTTATACCAAACACTATGTTCGCACACAAGTTTATTGATATAGTAAGAGGTCCTATAATTACAGCGGTAAACCACGAAGACGGGAAGAGCAGAGTGATGTGTCGCCTCCGTGGGGTTGGTAGGTAACTGAAAGAAGCTGGTCTAGGAAGCCAGGAACGAAAGGAGGTGCGGGAGGGATTTGGGTCACGAGCGAGTCAGGTCCAGCCACCAGGTGTTGGTTTGACCTTTAGGGTAATTAGCCAGGTGTGCGTCCCCAACCTGGGGCCACCACAGTACCCCCCTTTAAAAAAAAAAAAAAAAAAAAAAAAAAATAAAAAATAATAATAATAATAATAATAATAATAATAATAATAATAATAATAATAATAATAATAATAATAATAATAATAATAATAATAATAATAATAATAATAATAATAATAATAATATAATAATAATAATAATATAATTTAAAAATAATAAAAATAATAATATAATAATAATAATAATAATTAATAATAATAATAATAATAATAATAAATAATAATAATAATAATAATAATAATAATAATAAAAATAATAATAATAATAATAATAATAATTTAAAAATAATAATAATAATAATATAAAAATAAAAATATAAAAATAAAATAAAAATAAAATAATAAAAATATAAAAATATAATATATAAAATAATAATATAAAATATAAATAATATAATAAAAATAAAAATATAATAAAAACAATGTTATTATAATATAATAATAATAATAAGAATAATAATGACAACTATTTAGTGAAGAAGGGATAATAACCGAATTGCGTATATCTAATAGGTCTACAGATCCAGATATATTATTAAGGCAATTACGTCTTAAGGTAATGAGAATGTTAACAGATATGCAGAATATAAACTGTAGAAAATGGATATATGATAATGTTGGGGGAATGTTTGGTAGTGTACATAATATGGATCATGAATTTTTGTGAGGATAGTTAATGGGTAATTTTTGG
>JACEEZ010024413.1:262500-265535 GCA_016584305.1 Chionoecetes opilio | reverse complement strand
GGGGAAATTAAACTTCCGGTCTGCCGACCTAGCGATCCAACGTTGTTCTGGGCGACTTTTGGCATTCTGCAGGCACATTGATGACGTACTTAAAGACGTTGAGCTGTCAAAATCACGCAACTGCCTCCAGGCAGTTGTAGAGCACGCAATATACATAAAAATACTCATAAATGAGTATATATGATGTTTTCTGACTCAAGAACTGAACAGGGCAAGTATACAAAGAAATTAGGCCATAATAAATGCCATCCGCTCGTGATGAGTTTTTTATGGGGTGATGGGCCGAGTGGCGAACGGTGGCATCTCATCATGACTCCCCACACCATACACCACCACGCACAGCTCCGCGAAACAGACAAGGTACTTTATAATATAATTATATTCCTTCTCCTTCTCCTTCTCCTCCTAGCCTTTTCTTGTAGCGTTGGTGGTAGTTGTGGTAGTGGCAGCAGTGATAGTGGTAGTGGTGGCAGCATTAATAAAATATAATCCGTGTTACACACATTTCAGCGTGTTATTGGAGTGGTCTTCGTCCCAAGACGATGCTTGGACGACAAAAACACGGCTTATATTTTATTACTGCTGCTTCTGCTGCTGCTATTGCTGCTGCTGCTACTGCAACTGCTGCCGGCTGCTGTGGGAAGGGGTTGGAAGGAGGAAGAGGGGGAGGAGAAGGAGAGGGAGAAGCTAGGAGGTGGAGGAGGAGGAGGAGGAGGAGGAAGAAGAAGTACCTTTTCTTATAGCAGTTGGTGGTGGTTGTAGTGGGGGGCAGCGGTGATGGTAGGGGTTTGGTGGCAGCAGTAATAAAAAAAACCCGTGTAACACACATTTCAGCAAGTTTTTATTGAGTGGTCTTCTTTACTATAAAAGACGATGTTTGGACGACAAAAACACCGCTTATATTTATTGCTGCTGCTGCTGCTACTGCTACAACTGCTGCCGGCTGCTATAAGAAAAGGTTAGGAGGAGGAAGAGGAGGAGGAGAAGCTAGGAGGTGGAGGAGGAGGAGGAGGAAAGAAGGGTGGAGCATTTTGGTGTGGATGATAATTTGTTTATAAAACAGCTGAGAGCGGGAAGCCTTGTGATTGGCTGAAATTTTTTTGAGAAATACTATGTGATTCGCTGGCGAGGGTGTGACGTAATTGTACTCGCTCAGCCAATCAGCTATCGAAGCCCTAGTGATACCGTAGCGCCACTCCCATATCTCGTACCAGAATCCCCGCGACTTCCGGGTTGTACAAATAGAGGAAGTTAGTTAAGCTAAACACCGTGCCCTTTAACTCTTTCTGAATGTCTGCCCTGGTGACTTAAGTGTTATCTACGGTAGACCACTACCCCACGCGGATGGTATGCGCGTTTAGCTAGACCGGGTTTACCAAACACTATGTTCGCACACAAGTTTATTGATATAGTAAGAGGTCCTATAATTTCAGGCGGTAAACCACGAAGACGGGAAGAGCAGAGTGATGTGTCGCCTCCGTGGGGTTGGTAGGTAACTGAAAGAAGCTGGTCTAGGAAGCCAGGAACGAAAGGAGGTGCGGGAGGGATTTGGGTCACGAGCGAGTCAGGTCCAGCCACCAGGTGTTGGTTTGACCTTTAGGGTAATTAGCAGGTGTGTCGTCCCCAACCTGGGGCCACCACAGTACCCCCCTTTAAAAAAAAAAAAAAAAAAAAAAAAAAAAAAAAAAAAAAATAATAATAATAATAATAATAATAATAATAATAATAATAATAATAATAATAATATATAATAATAATAATAATAATAATAATAATAATAATAATAATATAATAATAATAAATAATAATATAATAATATAATAATAATAATAATAATAATAATAATAATAATAATATAATAATAATAATAATAATAATAATAATAATAATAATAATAATAATAATAATCATAATAAAATAATAATAATAATAATAATAATAATAATAATACATAATAATAATAATAATAATATATATATATATATATATATAATATATATATATATATATATATATATATATATAATATATATATATATATATATATATATATATATATATATATATATATATACACAATTTGTTATACATATAATAATAATAATAAGAATACATGAATGACACAGCCTATTGTAGTCGGAAGAACCGGGGGCGATGAATGACCCACCCCGAACGCGTTGCGTAGTTCTCCGGAACGAGGCCGTCTACAGACTCCCCAGCATCACTGTATTCTGAAGGCGAATCCACGGCCGCGGCTGTAAGGGTGCCGGGAAGGGGAGAAGGCGGTGTGTCGGAAACCGCCAGATCTGCAGAATGAGAAGCCACGTGTGGAGAGGGGGAAAGGGAGGGGGAGGTGATGATAAGGTGTGGGGGAGAAGGTGCTGGGTCAGGTGTAGCATAATGACTGGGAGTGGGGGAAGGTGTTGGGTCCGGTGGAGGATGAGTACTGGGGGTGGGGGAAGGTGTTGTGAGTGGGGCAGGTGTAGGCTGCGGAGAAGGAATAGGGGAAGGTGTGGAGAGTGGGACAGGTGTAGGCTGTGGAGAGGGGATAGGGCTTTAGTCGGAAAATAGGAATAATAGGAAAATTAGCCGTTATCACAAAAATGGTTCATAGAGGCTTCTGAGTAATTGGATCGTTTGTCTCCCCTCTCAAAATCATAGCTAGGACCCTGTAGAATGCCTGAACAAAATTTGGTGCTTTTATCCGGCATGTCCCCATCCTCTTGAAATCTGGTCCTTAGCGGCCGGACTACTTGGTGGAGGATGGGCCCGAAGAGGAAGGGGTGGCGACGAGGCCGCCAAGACCTCAGAGCTGAGGAGAGATTGAAGAGGAAGGGAGGGGGAAACCCCCGCAAGGGGGCAGGGGGTAGGACGACAATCCGGGGGTGAGGGAGCGGTGGATGATCTGAAGGAGAAGGAATAGAAGAAAGGGGTTGCACATTTTGAGGGAGGGAGAGAAGAGGAGGTGACGGAAGGAGATGAGCCACCTTGACGCGGTCGCACGACGTCACGTACGGGTGCCCACGAACGTCGAG
>JACEEZ010024413.1:215000-257500 GCA_016584305.1 Chionoecetes opilio | reverse complement strand
TTTATAAGGGTAACTTCTGCTAGTTATCGCAGTCTATTATTATTATTATCATTACTATTTCTATCAGTTTTTATCCCCATTATCATCAATATCGCAGCCACTAACCTTTCTGTTATTTTTTCATATATATATATAGAAAATATGTGTGTGTGTGTGTGTGTGTGTGTGTGTGTGTGTGTGTGTGTGTGTGTGTGTGTGTGTGTGTGTGTGTGTGTGTGTGTCTGTGTGTGTCTGGTGTGATTCACTAGTGTGTATTCATCTAGTTGCATTTTACAGGGCCTGAGGAACGCTCGTATGGCCCCGTCTCCATATCAACATTTATTTTATCATTCATCCTTAGTACTTAGTGTTGGGGGAAGCCACCACCCCGGGAGGCGGGTCACAAACCTCCGGCTAACACCCGGTACCCATTCACTGCTGGGTGGACAGGGGCTCGGGTTTTAAGAAGACCGCCCGTTTGTCTTCGCTCCGCCCGGGGATCGAACCCGGGACTTCTCGGTTGTGAACCGAGCGTGCTAACCCTTACACTACGGAGTAGTGTGGGTAACACCCATGTGTGTGTGTGTGTGTGTGTGTGTGTGTGTGTGTGTGTGTGTGTGTGTGTGTGTGTGTGTGTGTGTGTGTGTGTGTGTATCACCATGGTCTTGTCCATGCGAGCTTGACTCGCGATCGTCAGTTTTGCCCTCCCGGAGAGAGCTTGGAACTATAATTATAGCATGACCGATCTATGGGTAATCCTGGAACCTCACACACCACACACCCATCCCCTTGCTCAAGGGAGACAGAAACCGCCCGAATTTCTCAGTGAAAAATCCCCGGGAACAAGGGCCGCCGAGGATCGAACGTCCGACCATAGAATTGGGCGTGACGCTCTAATGTTTAATCTAAAACACCAAGCCACTCAGGTGGCATCCAGTGGTATCACAGGTGTGTGTATTCATCTAGTTGTATTTTACAGGGCCTCAGCTACACTCTTATGGCCCCGTCTCCATATCTACTTTTTCAATTTGCTTCCTTAGTGCTTACTCTTACTGTTGGCCGAAACCATGATTACGGGAGACAGGACACAACCCCGGGCAACACTTTTCCCAAGTCCTCGCGGGTTTGGTGCAGCCACTGTGATATTTGGTCCACAAAAATTCGCGGTTACGTTAGATTACAGTTAGCATAGGTTAAGTTTCTTGACCAACGTCAGGTAACTTTGTGTGGGAATCACAATGAGGGTATTTTCGATAAAATCATGTGGTTAGTTTCAGAGCTACAGCCAAGCGTAAAGCAAGTCAGGCAGCTGAGTGGTTGCACCAAAAGCAGGAGGACTTATGAAAAGTGCCACCCGGCTAACACCAGGTATTCATTCACTGCTGGGTGGACAGGGGCTCTGGTTTGAAGGAGACCGCCCATCTTTCTCCGCTCCACCAGGGAATTGAACCCGAGACTTCTCGGTTGTGAACCGAGCGTGCTAGCCACTACACTACGGAGCATCAATTGGTGTGTGTGTGTGTGTGTGTGTGTGTGTGTGTGTGTGTGTGTGTGTGTGTGTGTGTGTGTATTCATCTAGTTGTATTCATCTAGTTGTATTTTACAGGGCCAGAGCAATGCTCGTGTGGCCCCATCTCCATATCAACATTTTTATCATTTATCCTTAGTGCTTTGTGTTGGCCGAAGTCAGCACCCCGGAGAGCAGGTCACAAACCCCGGCTAACACCCGGTACCCATTTACTGCTGGGTGGACAGAGGCTAGGGTTTTAAGGAAACATCCCATCTGTTTCCGATCCGCCCGGGGATCGAACCCGGGACTTTTCGGTTGTGAACCGAGCGTGCTTGCTCTACACCACGGAGTACCCGTACCGTGTGTGTGTGTGTGTGTGTGTGTGTGTATTCATCTAGTTGTATTTTACAGGGCCTGAGCAACGCTCGTATGGCCCCGTCTCCATATCAACATTTTTATCATTCATCCTTCGTGCTTAGTGTTGGCCGAGGCCAGCACCCCGGGAGGCGGGTCACAAACCCCGGCTAACACCCGGTACCCATTCACTGCTGGGTGGACAGGGGCTCGGGTTTTAAGGAAACAGCCCATATGTTTCCTCTCCGCCCGGGGATCGAACCCTGGATTTCTCGGTTGTGAACCGAGCGTGCTACCCCTACACTACGGAGTACCCCTATGTGTGTGTGTGTGTGAGAGAGAGAGAGAGAGAGAGAGAGAGAGAGAGAGAGAGAGAGAGAGAGAGAGAGAGAGAGAGAGAGAGAGAGAGAGAGAGAGAGGTACAGTTGACTCGGAATGGAAAGGACTCGGGGGAGTGACCGAGAGATTAGCAGGACGATAAAGAACATTTCAATCTCTCATCCTGCCTTTCTGACTACCTACTCGTACGTACTATATGTACAGCCACTTCTAAAATATATCCTCTCTCGCTCTCTGATTTTATATTTTTTATATCATTATCTTTCAATTATTGATATCATTATCATTGTCAATAGCAATTATTAATGTCATTATTTCGAGAATGATAATCATAATAGTAATGATGATAATAATAGTATTAATAATAATGATATTCATAATGATATTAGTGATGATAACATTTATATCAAGATAACCAATTACTACCTTAATCATCATAACTATTATTTTAGAGTTTTGTTGTTATTACTATATCATTATTATTGTTTTCCATCTATGCACACACAACTATAACTTTCATATCAACACTTTCCTTCCCTCCCTCCCTAATAGTGTATGTGTATTCATCTAGTTGTATTTTACAGAGCCTGAGCAAACTCGTATGGCCCCGTCTCCATATCAACATTCTTATCATTCATCCTCAGTGTTTAGTGTTGGGGGAAGCCATCACCCCAGGAGGCGGGTCACAACCCCCGGCTAACACCCGGAACCCTTTCACTGATGGGTGGACAGGGGCTCGGGTTTTAAGAAGACCGCCCATCTATCTCCGCTCCGCCCGAGGATCGAACCCCCCCCCCCACACTACAGTGACACATGACACAGTGAACAGATACAGTGTGTGTGTGTGTGTGTGTGTCTGTGTGCTTGTGTGTGTGTGTATGTGGTGTGTATTCATCTAGTTGTATTTTACGGGGCCAGAGCAATGCTCGTGTGGCCCCGTCTCCATATCAACATTTTTATCATTCATCTTTAGTGCTTTGTGTTGGGCAAAGCCAGCACCCCGGAGAGCAGGTCACAAACCCCGGGTAACACCTGGTACCCATTCACTGCTGGGTGGACTGGGGCTCGGGTTTTAAGGAAGCAACCCATGTGTTTCCGCTCCGCCCGGGGATCGAACCCGGGACTTCTCGGTTGTGAACCGAGCGTGCTTTCTCTACACCACGGAGTACCCAAGTGTGTGTGTGTGTGTGTGTGTGTAGAAAGACGTGGGATGAGAGGGACTAACCATGACCTGACCACAGAGTGTAGACCTGACCTTTCTTCTTACTACCTCCCCTCCCCCCTTCCCTCCTTCCTCCTCTGATGGTAACACGTGGGTGCGAAATTAATAGGAGCGACCGTGACTTGCTCCAACCACTCTTGGATGTCCTCTGTGGGAGGGAGGTCGCGACCCAGCCGCGCGAGTGTAGCGCATGCGCGGGAAAACATTATAGGAACCGCCGCTAGGTTGTAGGAACCATCGTTGGTTGCCAAGTGCACAAGGACTTAATACTAACTATACAGAACACATAATAAACAAATACTACATAACTATACAAAGCGTAACAATAATAACCTACATATGCTCGGTGACGCTACCCGAGATGTCCTCATCTCGACAAAAGGAATAACATGGAACTGAACAAAGGAGACGGGACACAATAAAAATGGACACATATATATATCAGAATAGAAAATAGAAGAAGGACACAGGAAAAGGATACGTACTCGTAAAAATAATGTAGAAAACATAAATTGTGGAAGATACCGGCATGGTACCAAACAGACATATGAGTACGATTTTTTTTTTTTGAGACATAATACAATATGTACAAAAATTACATCGTACGGTACATGGAAAAGAGAAAAAGGGAAAGAGTTACTTCACACTACTACGGAGGAAATAACGATGGCATATATATATATATATGTTGTATGTTTGTCTCTCTCTCTCTCTCTCTCTCTCTCTCTCTCTCTCTCTCTCTCTCTCTCTCTCTCTCTCTCTCTCTCTCTCTCTCTCTCTCTCTCTCTCTCTCTCTCTCTCTCTCTCTCTCTTTTTATTCTCTTATTCTCACTCTCATTATCTCACTCTCATTATCTCTCTCTCATTATCTCTCTCTCTCTCTCTCTCTCTCTCTCTCTCTCTCTCTCTCTCTCTCTCTCTCTCTCTCTCTCTCTCTCTCTCTCTCTCTCTCTGTGACGACATTTTATTGATAAACGCGCGGTCAAGTCGGCTTGAGGAGGGAACGCTTGATGACGGTTTGTCCAAGGGCCAAATTGACTAGTATACGGGATGGCCAGTGTACGGTATGATCTGATACCCAATTGTCTTGTGTCTTATATGACTTGGGACGAAAATGTCTTGTGGATCAAATGACTTCATTAACAATCGCTTCAGTACCAATTGACATGTAACCCCCTCCACCTTCTGCTGGAGGACAACGCCCACCGCTTCTGCAGAGGCGTCAGTAGTGAGGACGGTGGGGGCATTGGGGACTGGGTAGACGAGGAGCGTCGTGGAAGCGAGTTGTTGCTTGATGCTGTTGAACGCTCCCTCGGCTTCATCAGTCCACTGCAGGGGCTTCGGTGAGTTTTTCTTTACCCCCTTCAGGAGGTCATGTAAGGGGCCGAGCCGAGCGGCAGCTTGGGGAATGAAGCGGTGGTAATAATTAATCACCCCCAGAAATTCCCTGAGCTTCCTAACCGTACGAGGCCGCGGGAAGTTCGCGATCGCTGACACCTTCTGCGGGATGGGAGATAAGCCCGCTGACGTGACTCTGTGGCCCAAGAAGTCCAACGCCGGAGCACCCAACACACACTTTGCTGGGTGGATCCGTAAACCAAACTCCTGAAGGCGAGTGAGCAGCTGGCGCAGGTGGAGTTCGTGTTGTTGGTGCGACGATGAAGCGACAAGGATGTCGTCGATGTACACCACGACGAAGTCGAGTCCCCTGACTACTTTATCCATAAAGCGCTGGAAGGTCTGAGCCGCATTGCGTAGTCCGAAGTTCATGTAGGGGTACTCAAACAGACCGAAAGGCATCGTCACTGCAGTCTTCGGCACGTATAAGTCGTTATATTGGTAGTGTTATTTGGGTGAGTTAAATATGTACGTCCAGCTTGTACACATTTATTTAAAGTCCAATAATGAACATAGAATATTTACAACCAATTATGTAGTGACACCAAGCCAGGGGGTCTCGAATGAACCCTTGAAAGGAGTGTCTTGGTAGCGTGGAGATCCGAATTGTTCTCCTGTCTTGAACACAGCCAGGGAGTGCCAGGGAGCTCGTGGGATGAGTTGTTGTAGGTAGTGTGTCCCGAGGCTTTCTCTCTTCCTTCTCCCGGCTTGTCGCTCGTCTCCTCTGGTACGTAGTTCGTTGAACCTAACCTTTATGCTCATAGCTAGGCATTTGTCCTGTGACATACTTAGCTCGGGCTTAGAGAGGGCAAGCTGTTCATGGGTCTCACGGTGAAACATAGCAGGAAAGATATACATATAATTATATATACATTACATAGATATATAATTATATGTTTATAATGTTTCTAAAAATACACTGGTTCATTTGATGAATGAACGGAAAATATCCTGTACGGAAGATGTACTACTTGTTACACTTGTGTGATAATAGGTGTCATTCACTGGTAATATTCATGCATGTTAGTATATATGTTAGAAGTAAAAACTGACTGACATTGCTCGGGCCGCTATATAATTTGTCCTCAAATTAGGCACATAAGAATTAGCTAGGGAATAACAAATGGTACACCTAACTAAAGGCTAAATACATATAAAATATAAACTCTAAACTTCCCAAAGCTTAATTCCTATCGCTAAAAGTGAGTAAAATCTGAGCTATATACACAGAAAAATCAACATTAAAGAAAATTACATGGCCGAGTAAAATTATATATATATGTGTCAGTACTAGCGTGGGTAAATCCACAATGTGCAAATAGCACTGTTAAGAAATGTCAAGTGTAAGGTGCAGCAAGTGTACGTGTACCGTAGACGGTAGCTAGCAAGCTCAACTGTCAGCGAAAGTAGCTGTGAAAATTACAGGGAAAAATTGAAAACTTAAAATTTCAAGTGATGAAATTGTAAACTTAAATCGTCAAGTAATCGTTAAAAACCCTGAATGTGTCAAATAATGACGAAGGCTCGTCTGACTGTAGAGCTGCTGCTGTGTTTGCATTGTGTGTGGGCAAATCCAAGTTTGCCAAAAATCATACATAAATGATAATAAATCAATCTTATTGTAGAAAATATCTTTACATCAGCAAGTGTAAAAACTGATTGGCAGAGAAATTAAATGAAGTTTACACATTTGAATGAACTTTATTAATTAATAGTAATAGTAATTAATGATAAATGTTTAGTTAGTTGTACATAGGTAATACATGTGAGCATCATGTATGTAAATAGTTCTGGAGGAACTGCTTGTCATGCATATAGTACCTAGATTAGTATGTTAGTAAGTCCATAATCCTATCATTCAAATAGTGATCGTGGTACAACAGGAAAGACTAAGTCATTCATTCCTGTAGTGAATGTAATTAACTTATGCATTTAATACATGGGTTAGTATTAATGCAATGGGTTAGTATTTCATGCAAGTAAATAATGTATTTCTACAATAAGTGCGTAATAATTCCTTCAATTGAGGAAGAAAGAATGTCATGCAATGCACTGTGGTGCAATTTTAACAGTTACATAATAGTATTCTAATGTGAAGAGATATACATAGGTTATCTAGGTTCTGCTATCCATTAGAGTTTCTATCGTGCAAGAATTACAAGGTAAACATGGAAACTATATCAGTTTCTACTAATAGTTGGTCAGAACAATATGTAGCTAAACCTTGAAAAAAAACCTTAAAACTCCAATGTTAAGTATTTTCAAGAGTGTATCTAACATTGGCTTAGTGTGTTGTGTAGACCTTTTCCTAAAAAGAGAACAACACACATTAAAATTCAGAATACATGGTAATTGTGAAATAATCAGGTGAACCGATATAAAATATAATGATATGGAATGGTATGGAATGGAATGACACTACTGTTTCTGCGTGTGTGACCGCAATTTTTGACGGTAATCATTTGTAGCAGTGTTTGTGTCATCATTAACTACAGGTGTGTCCTGTGTTTTTGTATTTGGGCATGGCAATTCTTCACCTGTATCTAATCCTCTAGCTACTCGTTTAACCTGGTCAATATGGCCTGTCTTTGCATGGTATTTATAAATATGCTGGATAGTTATTTTGTGTCCATGCTCAATAGCAATGACCCTGTAAGGTCCTTCAAATGTAGAATCTAACTTTGACGTTAATTGTTGCACCTGAAAGTATACTACCTCACCTATAGGAATTGGCTTTTCCGCGGTGTATGGGTGTTGGTATTTAATCATGTCCTCTCTGGACAAATCAATAGCGTCTGTTACACGCTTGTATATTCTCTGAAAATCAGCCACTCTAACTTTTACGTAGTCATCAAAATTATATATTGGCTGTGTACTCTGCTCTAGAAGAGTGTAAGGTAGTCTTTTGTCTTGCCCAAATACAATGAAGTGTGGTGTTTCACATGTAGGCTTGTGTAAGGAAGAGTTTAGTGTGGCAGATACTTGTGGCATCCATTCATCCCAGTGTGAACTGTATGGTTGAGCTAATGACTTCAGGAGTTGGATAATCTTCCTATTTTGTCTTTCTACCATGCCGTTGCTGCTAGGGTGATAGCTAGTTATGTTACATTTATTTATGTTGAAAAGTTTGCAAATTTCAGTGAGAATTTGATTGTTAAACTCGGTACCATTGTCCGAGAGCAATGTGGATGGTGTATTGAATTTAAAGAAAACTTCATCCGTAAGTGTTTTAGCAACTGTTAGAGCCGTTTTGTCCTTCAGTGGGACCAAAACTGAAAACCTAGAAAAATGATCAATGGCTACTAACAAGTATTGAGAACCAGATTCTGTTAGTGGGAGTTTTAGCAAGTCAATGGCTATTGTCTCCCAAGGTCCTTTAGGTGTAGGATAAGGTAGCATAGGGGCAGGTTTACCAACTGAACCCTTTGTTTCAGCGCACGACTGACATTTATCTATGTGAGCAAAAATATCACAGCGCATGAATGGTCAAAAGTATTCTAAACGTGCTTGGTGCAAACATCTATCTTTCTCTGGGTGACCTGCAAGGCTAGAATCATGTAAAACGGAAAGAAATCTTGGTATAAGTGTAGAAGGTACTATCAGCTGTGTAACCTGGCGTTTAGGTTCCTGTCCTGTCGTGAGATATGTATCTCGCACCAAAAGGTTGTATTGTAGCCTAAACTCAGTAAATGGGACAGATAATTTTGGCAATTGTGTATCATCACCTGACTCCAAGTAGTAAATGATGGGAGCACAGAAGGAATCATTTCGCTGTTCCTCCTCAATGTTGGGAATAGCGATTTGGTTGTCATGTTTTGGTGGTTCAGGTGATGCGGTTACAAGTGCAATATTCCGTGATAATGAATCAGCAACGAAATTTACTTTGCCTGGCAGATACTCAAATTTTGGGTGGAAGTCTAGTATCGTCAGGCGCCAACGTGCTAATTTGCCTGACAGTTCCTTTGAATTGAATAATTCTACTACAGGTGCATGGTCTGTTTTAACAAGAATGTTGTACCCATAAATTACAGATTTGAAATGCTTTAAAGACCATACGACCGCCAGAGCTTCCTTATGGGTGGTTGAATAGTTACGCTCTGCGGGATTAAGAGTTCTGCTGGCATAAACTAATGCACGCCATTTACCTCTATCATCCTTCTGCATCAGAACAGCACCAAGGCCTACATCTGATGCATCAGTGAAGAGTGTAAACTGACGTGTATAATCTGGGTAAGCAAGGACTGGGGCATCACACAACAATGCCTTTAATTTAGACAATGCTTGCTCTTGTGGAGCTTCCCATGAAAATTCTACATCTTTCTTTAAGAGATGTGATAGTGGACTTGCAATTCGTGAGTAATCCATGATAAATTGTCTGTAAAAACCACTGAGGCCCAAAAAACTTCTTAAAGCTTTGACATTTTTAGGTGTTGGAAAATTTATCATTGCATCTACCTTAGACGTTGTAGTGTGTAAACTGTGGCATCCAAAACATGACCCAAGTGTCAAACGAATGGCCGAGTACTCGACCAGCGCTCGAGTACCAAGGTTCAGGGTTGGGAACTCTGTGTAGGCATAGGTGAAACTCCCGTAACAATCACAAGTTTATTCCCCACACTGAACACAACTATACACTAATTAATGTCACTGCACTCTATAAGTCTCTCGTCGCATGATTTAATTAACACACTTGTATGTACGCCAATGTCACTGCAGAACTGCACTCTTAAGTCTCTCGTCGCAGCTATTCAATTAACACTTGTATGTACGCCAATGTCACTGCAGAACTGCACTCTTAAGTCTCTCGTCGCAGCTATTCAATTAACACTTGTATGTACGCCAATGTCACTGCAGAACTGCACTCTTATGCCTCTCGTCGCAGCTATTCATTTAACACTTGTATGTACGCCAATGTCACTGCAGAACTGCCGCCGGTGTCTCACCTTGCTGTCTTGAACACTTGCACAACTACCTCTCCAGAGGCAGTTATAGACGTAAGTATCCAAGGAAGAACAGAACACAGATGGCCCGGCTCCCAGTCTTTTCTCAGGACTGCTTGCCACCTCCCTGCCTGGCTGGAGAACAGTCCGGTAAAAGTGGCGGAGGCAAGGCACCTCCTGGTGCTGGAGCGGGGCTGTAGTAGCAGCACGGCGTCGGCCTCCAGTACAGCCCAGGCTCTGTATATCTCCTCCCTCCCTGGCTGGCCCCGTCGTCAGCTTCGTCCACGTGCCCCGAAACTTCGAAACAACTGTAACGAAAGCTCGCCCTTTTGTGAGCTAACAATTTACACTCTACAACCCAACTAAGATTAACTAGCAATCCACCTTCCCCCTAATTAGTAATTATGAGCAGTACCTGAGATAATTATATAGCACGTATATACATAGGTTATATAATAACAATATCAATTTATGTAAGGAAACATTTCCTGACATTCGTCCACAGAGAGAGATATTGCTCCCAGCAACAACTGGGTTCCTGTTAGCAGTCCTTCGAAGTCAAGCAATTACTTGCGTGTGTGCCTGCTACTCCAGCATAGGCTGACTTCTTTCAACCAGTCTTGATAGAAAATCAGCGCCCACATTCTCACTGTCCTTGATATACCTGATCTTGAAGTTGAACTGCTGAAGGTACAAGGCCCACCGCATAAGTCTTGCATTTGCATTCTTGGAAGTACGTAGACCTGATAAAGGCAAATGATCAGTCTCCAAAATAAATTGATCACCATAGAGATAGTAATAGTATTTCTTTATTCCATCCACAACAGTAAGTAGCTCCTTTTCCACTGTGCTGTAGTTCTCCTCTGCTGGCTTGAGCTTTCGGCTGTGATATGCAACCGGAAACAACTCACCATCTCTTTCCTGTAGAAGGTCCGCCCCGATACCTTCTTGAGATGCATCGGTACGCAGAATAAAGGGTTGGTGAAAATCGGGCAGTTGTAATATGGGTTCCCTGCAGAGTAGGTTCTTTAGCGTAGTGAATGATTCTTCATGGCTTGCTCCCCAAGCAATCTTGTTTGGTGCGTGCTTCTTTACGAGATCTGTTAAGGGCAAGGCTATAACTGAGAAGTTAGGGATGAATCTACGGTAATATCCCGCCAGGCCCAGGAAAGATCTCACCTGCTTCTTGGTTGTTGGTCTTGCCGCTTCCTTAATCCTGGTGATTTTTCCGTCTTGGCAGCCGCAGTATCCAGCACCGACTGTGTGTCCTAGGAACTGTACCTGTTCCTGCAGTAGTTCACATTTGGATGGCTTCACCGTCATGTTGGCATCATACAGACGCTGAAGTACCTCGCGCAGAATCTGAAGATGGTCATCAAAGGTAACAGAATGAATAAGAAAGTCATCCACAAACGCTTCAACTCCCTTTATCCCATGCAGTACTTTACGCATTACTCTGTTGAACACAGCTGGCGAGTTAATTAGTCCAAAAGGAAGCCTTTTGAAGTGGTACAACCCATTGGGAGTCGATATAGCTGTGACTAGTCTACTCTCCTCTTCAAGAGGTATTTGGAAAAATCCTTTAGCCAGGTCCATCTTTGTAAAAAACTTAGAATTGGCTATCCTGGAAAAGATTTCTTGCTGGTCACTCATCGGCTCCGCATCAACTGTAGTGACTGCATTGACGCGTCGATAGTCGCCACAGATGCGTACACCTCCATCTTTCTTCTGGACTACAACAATAGGACTGCAATAGGGAGATTCAGACTTCTCTATTATACCTGAAGATTCCATGTCATTAATCTCTGTCTTCACAGCGTCAACCAATCTCAGTGGTATGGAATAGGGTTTTAATCTTACTGGAGTAGTACTAGTTAAATGAATCTGATGTTTATCTACTTTGGCAATGCCAGGCCTGTCCGAAAATACTTTTGAGTACTTACGAAGGATGTCGCTCACATGTTTCCTGTGATCTTGACTCAGCTTTGAGGACACCTTCACATCTGCTACAGTTTCTGACTGACTGGCCTCTGTAGTATCCGGTGAGTAGCCTTCCTCCTCTTCAGTAATAACCGCTGCCGCACCCTCCATACTCGTAGAAGATTCTTGAAAGAACTGACCTCTGACCAGTTCCAGACAGTTCACTTGCTCTGGAGTTAATTCATGCTGACCTTCTCGGACTGAAGTACAGAGATCATAAGTGGCACAACAATTTACTTGAGGGGTAAAATACTGTTTTAACATGTTTATGTGAAACCTCCTTTTGTCAAGGCCCACTTGTACAATATAATTTAAATCATTGACTCTCTTCACCACATTATAGGGACCTCTCCAGTGTGACATCTTATTATGAGCAGTGGGGAGCAGAACTAAACATTTATCTCCCTCCTGTAGGGTGCGAAGCTTTGTTTTCTTATCATAGTAAGACTTCTGAACTTCCCGAGCCTTCACCAGCTCCTGCCTGGCTACTTCACAGGTCTGTTGCAGGCGTTCAGCTAAGTCAATGACGTAAGTGTAAGTAGTTTTGACGACAGGATCTGGTTCATTGTCATCCCATAGCTCCCTTAACACTTGTAAGGGACCTCGGACTGCTCTACCATACACTAGTTCGAAAGGTGAGAACCCGAATGAAGCCTGAGGTGCTTCACGGTAGGCGAAGAGCAGTGGTGCGATAAATCTAGACCACTCCTTTGGCTGTTCCGCTGTCATCCTCTTAAGCATTTTCTTAAGCGTACCGTTAAACCTTTCACATAGTCCGTTGCACATGGGATGGTAGGCTGTTGTCCTAAGTCCCTTGACTAGTAACAGCCTCCATAATTCTTCCATCATGGAAGAGGTAAATTGACTCCCGCGGTCGGACAAAACTTGCTTAGGCAAACCAACACGGCAGAAAATCTCCAACATGGCTTCCGCTACAGTTATAGCTTCTATGTTGCGCAAGCTCACTGCTTCTGGCCACCTAGTTGCGAAGTCCACACAAGTCAGTATATATTTAGCTCAGTCACTGGCCCGTGGGTTAATTGGTCCTACGATATCCACCGCGACCCGCTCGAAAGGTTCAGTGATGAGTGGGAGGGGTTGAAGTGGTGCTGGCCTCACCCTGTCACGATCACTAGTTTTCTGGCAAATATCACACGAGCGGAGCATACGAGTGACCTCAGCTACCATGCCAGGCCAGTAAAACTGTGACTGGATCCTATCAAGAGTGTTCTTGCAGCCCATGTGTCCACCCAGCATCGCATGATGTCCAAGCTTGAACACTGCTTTCCGAAATTTTTCTGGCACAATAAACTGTAATTTGTTATCACCATTGGGATACACTGTTAGACGATAAAGACGATTTCGCTTCTTTATGAATCTAGAGACAGCACCACGAAAATTTCTGGTCTCCCCCTCGAGTATTTTCCTGCGCACTTGTGCCAGTGAAGGGTCATTAGCTTGCTTTGCTCCGCGACAACATCCATGCTGTTGACTAGTTCAGTCACTGACGTCACTTGAAGAGGAACAACAGAATTCTTTGCCCTGGCTGCTGCTCTTGTGACTGCTACTGCACCAGTTTGTGTAGAGACTTCCTTGGAACAAAAGTTCTTTACACCAGCAATGTTACCAATCACCATATCAGACACTGGATTTTCCATAACTGCTGCTTTCACCTGGCCGTTGAAGAACGGACTGTCCACCATCACCTTAGCAACAGGGTACGTTCGACAGGTGCCGTCAATCATCAAAACAGTCACATGGCATCCTGTGTAATCCCCTGGTGTAACCAAATCCTTCCTGACGCAGCAGCCGGAGGAGCCATTATCCCTGAACACATCTGCTTCAACACCATTGACAGTTCCAGGATGTATGGCGAATCCAGTTTTGCTACTGAACTTGACAGTCGCGGCCAGTCACATCTGGTGACTCTCGACAACCTGCGAGTTTCCTGTGACTAAATCTTCATGACCAGTATGAAGCGCTGCGGCCGTGCGTTGATACTGGTTCTGTCCACTCCTCCATCCACGCGACTCTTGGTTCTGTTGTGATCGTCTCTGATACGCTTGTCGTGACTGGAACTCTAACGACTTTTCCTTGGTTCCGTGCTTCCTCGTGTGGTACCCATAAGCCAGAAAATGAGAGTCGGCCATGTCAACCATTGTTTCGATATCCCTGACCTTGTGAGTCTTTAGTCGAGCCACCAACTCCGAAGGACAGGACTTTTCAACCTGGGTTCTTAACATCAAGTCCCGCATTTTTTCGACTGTTTGTGGAGTTTCTTCCTTCTCCAGCCACTGATCAAAATAACTGGCTAACCGGGAACTGAACTGTGCCACAGTTTCATTTTCTTGTAGCATTGCACTTTGGAACTGATTACGGGCTCCCTCCGCGGTTACTCCATAAGCATGCAAGAGGGTTTTCTTCATGTCAGTATACTCACGTTTACTTGAGTCAAGGCAATGAAGGATATCCAGTGCCTTCCCATCGAACAAATTCATAAATTCCACGCTCTTTACAACATCACTTAACTGATAGGTTTCTGCAGTCATCTCAAATCTCTTGATGAAGGGCTCCATTCGCTGTCTTTCTTCGTACCTTGACGACCTGAGGCGGTACATCGGGGCAGCTGGTGCCGAGAGACTCTCGGCTGCAGGTCTCTCCTGAGCCGCGGCTATCTGCATCTGCAGCATCTCCTTTTCGTGCTGCCTTTTTTCAGTTTCAAAGCGTTCTTGAGTATCTAACTTAAGCTTTTCATGCTCCCGTTCTCGCGCTCTCTCCTCACGTGCTTCTTTTTCTGCTTCCCGGATCTGCGAAAGTCTCTCGTTCACGTACACCTTGCGCTCTGGTCCTTCTATTCCCAGCTGTTGAGCCTCTGCTAAAAGGTTTTCAAACGCAGCCATTCTGTTTCTATACCTGGCCAGCACTTCTTACACTGCGTACACTGCTTTTTACCGATCTTCACACTTGGCCAACACAGTTGTAACCTTCGATTTCGTGCACCTATGCAACAGAGTCCCTGTGTGGGCTCCAAATATTGTCAAACGAATGGCCGAGTACTCGACCAGCGCTCGAGTACCAAGGTTCAGGGTTGGGAACTCTGTGTAGGCATAGGTGAAACTCCCGTAACAATCACAAGTTTATTCCCCACACTGAACACAACTATACACTAATTAATGTCACTGCACTCTTTAAGTCTCTCGTCGCATGATTCAATTAACACAATTGTATGTACGCCAATGTCACTGCAGAACTGCACTCTTAAGTCTCTCGTCGCAGCTATTCAATTAACACTTGTATGTACGCCAATGTCACTGCAGAACTGCACTCTTATGTCTCTCGTCGCAGCTATTCAATTAATACTTGTATGTACGCCAATGTCACTGCAGAACTGCCGCCGGTGTCTCACCTTGCTGTCTTGAACACTTGCACAACTACCTCTCCAGAGGCAGTTATAGACGTAAGTATCCAAGGAAGAACAGAACACAGAGGGCCCGGCTCCCAGTCTTTTCTCAGGACTGCTTGCCACCTCCCTGCCTGGCTGGAGAACAGTCCGGTAAAAGTGGCAGAGGCAAGGCACCTCCTGGTGCTGGAGCGGGGCTGTAGTAGCAGCACGGCGTCGGCCTCCAGTACAGCCCAGGCTCTGTATATCTCCTCCCTCCCTGGCTGGCCCCGTCGTCAGCTTCGTCCACGTGCCCCGAAACTTCGAAACAACTGTAACGAAAGCTCGCCCTTTTGTGAGCTAACAATTTACACTCTACAACCCAACTAAGATTAACTAGCAATCCACCTTCCCCTAATTAGTAATTATGAGCAGTACCTGAGATAATTATATAGCACGTATATACATAGGTTATATAATAACAATATCAATTTATGTAAGGAAACATTTCCTGACACCAAGAAAGAAATTTGTTTCTTCATGAAGGAACATTTTGTTAGTTTAACCTTCAAATTAGCATCTTTAAGTTTAGAAAGTACCTTGTCTAGTGTTCGTAGGTGAGAGTTTGTGTCGGGGGTACAAATAATTATGTCGTCCAGGAATGCAAAAACTGTATCTCCTAGTAATTCCGAGAAAACAGTGTTGATTAGATATTGAAAAGCTAATGGTGCGCCTGCTATTCCAAGTGGTAGCTTTTTGAAAGCGTAATGGCCTGCAGGAGTACTGAAAGCTGTGAGGTCCTTAGATACCTCATCTAATGGGACCTGCCAGTATCCACTGACAAGGTCGAGTGTAGAGAACACTTTCTTATCAGGCCCTATGGACATCAGAATATCCTGCAATACAGGTAGAGGATACCTGGTTACTTGACAAACATCATTTAGGCGCCGATAGTCTACCACCGGTCGCCAATCGCCTGTTTTCTTAGGGATCAAAAATATTGGAAAATTCCAAGGGCTGGTGGATGGTTCAATGACATCACCCTCTAACATTTTCTTAACCATGCCATCAAGTATAGACCTTTGTGAGTGGGGTAACCTATATGCTGGAATGTAGATAGGTTGTGTGTGTATCAGGTAGCAAAGGAATGTGATGTGTAAAAGGTTTGTCGTACCTAAAGAATCACCATGTATGGCAATTGTGTCATGATTTGCAGTTAGTACTTGCAATAGTGCTTACTTTGACTCTGGAAAATCCATATCCTCTAAGGAAGGACTAAGTGCATCCTGTACACACTGTGCATGATCAGTGGCAGGGTCTCCAGTTGATACAATGGAAACTACTGGCAAAGTCGCAATCAGAAACACTGCAGCTGGGGTAACTACGAAATCGGCTAAGTACTAAGTACGTTCCTGTGTGCAGCTTTTGAGTGCACGGTGACTTATTATGAATGTACATTTTAGTAATGCCCTTGGTGTTAACACTGCACATTGTGCACAATGCTGATTCCATGAAAAGAGTCTTCACTCGTACTGATTCACTCAAACATATAGCTTCGCAATCATCATTCACACCTGCAAGTTTCAGAGATACCAAAAGAGATTCCCGACCGTTTAGTGAAACGTCTTCCACTAGACAGGCACGGTGTGTCTCAGAATCTTGCGAAGGACAGAGCATAGTCGGGGTAGAACAGGAATCATATTTAGTGTTACACGGTGAATTTATTTCAACGTGAGCTGTCACCGCTGATGGCCGCTCGGGCACGCTAGTAATTGCATTTTCGTTAATTTCAGGAGCTTGCACTATTGCAGAACTAAATGTAAGCACTGCAGAAGGATTTTTGACTTCGGGTATATATGTTCCATAATACCTAATCCCGTGTAAGTGCGGACAAACTCCAATGCATTAATCTCGCATTGTTGAAATACCTATCAGGAGGTCAGCAGGGAATGATAATCCTAGTTAAATATGGAAACAGATAGGGGTTGCAGGTACGAATTCCTCAAATTTTAAATGAAGCCATACTTTACCAATGACAGGGAATTTCTTGCTATCTAAACCTGTCAGTCTGATGGATGGAGGCTCTAAGAAAAGGACAGATTTCGTTTCATCACGTAATGCATTTAGCGTATCTATGTCCATAATATTTGCTCCTGCACCTGTGTCCATAAAAGCAGTTAATTGCTTGTCCTTGTGTATCACAGGTACAGTGAGAACTTCGTATAAAGTAGATGTAGCCTACCTATAAATACCTCATCTAAGTTATCATCATTTGCAGTAATGTCACTACGAAGGTACCCTGTACATGTTTGTTCAGTAGAATGAATTGTAATGATAGGTTTAACCTTGTCTGGCATGGGTAAAGGAAAATATTGCTTTACTATGTTAACTTCTGAGGAACCCTGTACTACTTTCACATTGTGTGTGTCACCATGAGAAACAAGTGTAACGTAGGAGCGTTGTGTATTGTGCCTAAACCTTTCTCCGCCGGCGGGAGGGAATAAGTGATGTTGTCTGCGTCGCAAATAGCGGCACTGGTCGGAGTTATGACTCCAGGAATTGTGATATACACAATACTGTTTCTTGTAAATTACGTATCTATTGTAGTCTATTGACCTACAATGTGACAGAGTATGTTCTGGAGCTTTACAAAACACACACAAATAGCTAGAACGTGCGTAATTGTAGCTATCATGACGTTCATAACGCCGCTTCACCTGATAAGGTGGACTTGTGAAATGCCTATGTTGCATATAGCGGGAAGAATTTCTACTCCTACCGTGTGTTGTAGGGAAAAAGTTGTGGGTATAATGCGGCCTAGAACTGCGCCTATAGTATGAGGGATAGATAGCAGATTGCTTAGCACAATGATGTAAGTGCTCTGACGGAGTCTGTAAAGATGTACTGTACGTAGCCATTGTAAAATTAAATGTAAAACTATGTTAAAACAGCACTAAATATTTCTAACGTTGAAATTGTCCGTAAATGAGTGGTGTATGTTAAAAGCACTGTGTTAACACTAAATGTACCTGCTCACCTAAAACTGTAAAATATTACTTAGCTGTTAGCTACGAGCAATGGTGAATGATTAGGTGAGGGCCTGGTGAGTGAAGGATGATCAACACACAGGTGGTTGGGTGCCAGGATGACGGATGTATACAGTGGCTGGATACCAGAGCTGGGCGCGCAAATTTTTTTACTTAGTCCGCAAAGCGCAAAGCGCAAATTTTCGCGATCGATTCCGCAAAGCGCAAAAGCACAAAATTCTCGAAAAAAGGCGGAGCGCAAGCGCAAAAGCGCAAATTTCTAGCGCAAAAAAAAAACTAGACCGCAAATAAAAAAAAATAAAGCGCAAACATAAAAGTTAAAGCGCAAACCTCATTTTTTAGTCTGCAAACTGAAAAATTCTATGCTAAATTAATATAAAGTGTATAAATGATTAAAAGATTGAATGTTTACAGTATTTGAAGCATTTATTGAACACAAGTTTATATAAAAAATAAGATAATACTGTCAAAACAACACAAAATAGTTGAAAAATGATAATACACAATACTACTATTAGTCCTCCTCGTCACTGTCCTCCAGCTCCCACCGACCCTTGAGGAGGTTCATGTTACCCTTGAGGAACACCAGCTTCTCGAAGTTTTTGGCCGTCAGACTCGATCGCTTCGGCCTCATGACGTCTGAGCCCATGCTGAACAGCCGCTCTACCGCCGCTGAGGAGGGCACTGGAGTGTTGTACCTGATGAACAGGTCCACCCAGATCTGCCTGTGCTCCATGGGAAACATGTCAGGTGACAGAGGCACGTTATCCTGGACGTCCAGCTGGGTCCAGGAGTGCAAGTTCTTCTCTAGTTCCTCGTCCACGTCCCTCGTCCAGTCCCTCGTCCACGTCTCTGTGCCACACTCGACCGTGGCATGAGCTTGCTCTTTTCTGCAGCGTTTTTTAAATAAAAAGTAAACTTAAATATAAATGCTATATTTGACGTATCTTTTAATTTTTTTATTTTACGTCATTTGAATTTCTCGGCAAAGTTTTTCTGCTAAGTTTGCGCATTTGCGGACTTATAAAATATCGAGAGCGCAAACTCCAAAAGCGCAAATTTTCGGCGTTTTGCGCAAAGCGCAAATACTTTATATGGAGCGCAAATTGCGCTTTTGCGCATTTGCACTTTCGTTTGCGCTCCGCCCAGCTCTGCTGGATACACACAATCTGTTAAAGAATTCATATTAGAAAAAAAATAACATTGTTGGAATTATCGCCCATCAACTGATGGATGACAACAACTGTTAAAATTAAAGTTAATTAACGTGAACTCACCTTGCTATTAACCGAAGTCTACCTAATCTGCACCGATACCCTATTTAGACGCTAATTAAGGTATACTCAGCAGTGGCAGATGGGTTGAAATGTGATAAGGCTTGATCTGTAGCTTTGGGGAAGTATTGGAGGTCGATGTACACAGAATAGTAACAGGCTGGCTGTGGAACTGTGATGGCGTGGTGACTGGGCTGACTGATGCACGTAATGGCCGCGATTGTGTGGTCGGCCGACGAAGCCTTTCACAGCTGATTTCTATAAGATTTGGTTTACACCTCGTCCTTCTCAACCGATTGATCGGTTAAAGTTTACTCATATTATTATGAGGTTGACTACACCTTAGTGTATAATCAAAAGTTCACTACGACTTCATATGGTAGTGGCTGACTCGTGACTAAATTCCCTTCACTGAGAAACCTTTCAGCGGGGCTGGTGACTTCCACGTGTAATGCTCCAATAATATTTACTCCCATACGTGAGTCATTCACAATTCTTATACTATGTTAATCCTTTGATTAATTGTGGTATTATAGATGAATACCACCAAAATTATATTACTATATCTAAATACATCTTAATTTATACCCAAATCTACAATAATATATACATAGGTGGAATTTGTGTTCGTATCCCGCACTCCTGATGGTAGGCGCCAAATTCCACCATTCAAATTAATACCTTACTCAAAATTAGAGCGGTTTTAGTGGATAATTTCCACAAACATCATATTATACATACAAAATATAAGAAATAATAATTATATACTCAGACAGTTGTGTGGTGGGGCAAACGCTTAAGTCCACAGTGTGGGACGGGTGGCGGGTAGCAAGTGTTAGTGGCAGTGTTATGTGTCAAGGGTGCGAGGCGGTAGGAAGTTGTGCTGCAAGGTGGGGGGGCTGACTAAGCGTTATACGCTCGGAAGGTAGAGGGTGTGAGTGGCGGGGGTGGTGTTTCTGTCCGAGGGGGGGAAGGGTGTTGTGTTGCTTCGTCGCTTGAGGGTATTAAGTTGTGGGTTGGTGTGGTTGTTGTGTTGCTTGTGTTGCGGTGGGCCATGATGAGAAGATCTGCGGAAGATACGTAGAGCTGGTAGAGCTGAGATGTCGTTGTCTGGCAGCAGTGGGTGGGTGGCAGGGGTTGATGCGTTGACCTCGTGACTAAAAGAATGTGCTGAGTTGATAGTATTGTGGCTGCCTCTCTCTCTCTGTAGTTGCTGCTTGTAGACTCGTAGATTCTTGTAGGTAGTTGCTGCTTGTAGTAGTTTATTGTAGTACTAGAAGCTGCTTCTCTCTCCCTCTTGTAGAATGATACGCGATCATTTGACGACCACGGCACCACACTGACCTCTGCCCCCGAATCCACCAGGTAACGCATCCCCGACAGCGTGTCGGCCACCCAAAGCAGCGTCCGGCGGCCAGGGAGTGGTGGCGACGGAGGCGGAGGCGCTGCAGGAGACTGGGTATAGGCGAGCGGGTGCGGGGTGATACGAGAATCTGTGGTGGGTCGACCAGGGTCGGAGGGGCACGGCTGGAACTGTGCAGGGAGTCGGGCGGTGATATGCGGGGATCGGGCGGGTTGTTCGTCAGGATGACACGGCCCGGAGAGTGCCTCGTGGTGGAGGCCCGAGAGGGGTGGGGGAGACAGGTGCGCGTTCACCGACTCCCGCGCTGGTCGTTTCCCGAATAAGAACATGGAGGTTGACAATTCCTGGCTGCCGCGCCGAAGCGACCATGGTAATAACAATACTTGCGGCTAGTAGGAGAGTGGAGGGCTGAGAAGGCGGCCTCTAATCGCTGAATGGCGGAAACCATGTCGGAGAGGCGGGCGTCCGTGGAAGAGCTGTGCGCCAGGGCATCGCCATGGCCCCCTCGCGCTCCGTGTCTCTCCAGCGCACTGAGGAATTTCGTGGAACCGGCAGGGGTGTCACATGGGGTAAACACCGCGGGCGCCCGGACCCCTTCGGAGGCGCTGCAGGCACAGGAGTGATGGGTGGGCAGAGGAGGGGGGAACGAGGTGTAGACCGCATGAATTTTGTCAACGAGCTCCGAGTATTCATTGATGGTGACCGGACCCTGTAAGCCCGCTAGTTGCACGCGAACTGGGTGGGGCATGAGGCTGATGTGGCGCTAACGAAGCATATCCTCGGATAAAGGGAAACCCACATCCCTGTTAAGGTCCTGCATACGGGAGAGGAATGCTGAAGGGCGACGGCCGTCATATTGGAGCGTGTCGAGCTCCACCACTTAGGCCTCGCACGACCTTCCAACGGCGCGAACGAAGGCACTTTTCACCGCCTCATATTTCCCGTCAGCCGGAGGAGTTGTAAGCACTGAGGAGATGCGGGCAGCGACGTTCGACGGTATCGCAATGACAAGGGCTTGAAACTTATGGAGGTCCGTGATGTCTGGGGAGCCCACCCACAAAGCTTCAAGATGTATAAACCACGTGGCATTATCGTATGTGAAAGCCGGGAGGCGGAGGAGTGCACCGTTATTATTCATCGTGTCGTAGCTACACTCGAGGTCACCAATTGTTGTGTTCACTTTAACTAGACACGGGTTACACCAAACACTATGTTCGCACACAAGTTTATTGATATGGTAAGAGGTCCTATAATTACAGCGGTAAACCACGAAGACGGGAAGAGCGGAGTAATGTGTCGCCTCCGTGGTGGTTGGTAGGTAACTGAAAGAAGCTGGTCTAGGAAGCCAGGAACGAAAGGAGGTGCGGGAGGAATTTGGGTCACGAGCGAGTCAGGTCCGGCCACCAGGTGTTGGCTTGACCCTTAGGGGTAATTAGCCAGGTGTGCGTCCCCAACCTGGGGCCACCACACGCGCATGTACTCATCTAGTTGTATTCATCTAGTTGTATTTTACAGGGCCTGAGCTACGCTCGTATGGCCCTGTCTCCATATCAGCATTTTTTATCATTCATCATTAATTCTTAGTGTTGGCCGAAGCCACCACCCCGGGAGGCGGGTCACAAACCCCCGGCTAACACCCGGTACCCATTCACTGTTGGGTGAATCACTGATAGTTTTAAGAAGACCGTCTGTCTTCGCTGCGCCCGGGGATTAAACCCGGGACGCATATTTCCCTTCTGTAACCTGCAGGGGCACTCCGATTCAAGTGTGGGAAACTACCTCACTGACTCCTCTCCCAAAACTGCCCTTCTCTCTCTCTCTCTCTCTCTCTCTCTCTCTCTCTCTCTCTCTCTCTCTCTCTCTCTCTCTCTCTCTCTCTCTCTCTCTCTCTCTCTCTCTCTTTCTCCATATATATATATATATATATATATTCATTGCTATTTTTTTTTTCTCTCTCTTTCTCTCTCTCTCTCTCTGCTTTTCCTTCTCTACACAACGTTCATGCCACTAACTTAGACAATAGTGCATTGAGATACTTAAATTACATATATATATATATATAATATATATATATATATATATTATATATATATATATATATATATATGGAGAGAGAGAGAGAGAAGAGAGAGAGAGAGAGAGAGAGAGAGAGAGAGAGAGAGAGAGAGAGAGGAGAGAGAGAGAGAGAGAGAGAGAGAGAAGAGCAGATCTGATTACACAGCAGCTCTCCGTGGCCACACACTCTCTCTCTCTCTCTCTCTCTCTCTCTCTCTCTCTCTCTCTCTCTCTCTCTCTCTCTCTCTCTCTCTCTCTCTCTCTCTGCTATTGCATTAATTTATCCACCTATAATTTTATATCATCTGATACTGAACTAACATTATTGAGATGAAATGGGGTCAGGTGAATGAGGAAAAGGGGGAATGAAAGAAGGGGGATGAGGCCATATGGGGTGAGGTCATTTTGGGTGCTGTTATCCTAGGTGAAGTTAAGTGTGTTGTGTGTTATAGTCAGTCAGACGCTGTACTTCGACATATCAACTTCTAGAAAAGTTTTGGAATTCGAGGCTGAAGGTTTTCTTCTGTGATACTTAGTGAGACCCAAGACACACCATTTTCGCATAAATGTAAAAACTGTGGAAGAGTTCCGGTTATGGAAAGATCTTTACATGAAAGCAAATAACGTCTGTCTCAACGTGAAGCGTATGTATCCTTCCAGCGAGTGGAATTTGTATCATAAAATATTCATCTGTCTGCATGGTGCTTCTCGCAACATAGGAATGAAGAAGACGTATACCGGGTATGTATTGCATAATATTATATTTAATTTGTTCCATTATGGTGAATATTCTTTATATAGGTATTTATATTATATATATATATATATATATATATATATATATATATATATATATATATATATATATATATATATATATATACTTATCTATATAAGGGTGGTGCAGCACCCTACCCGTATTCCTGACCGCCTTGGAGACACGCCCAACATTCTTGATCTTTTCCTAACTACTAACCCTTCTGCTTACTCTGTGAAACTATTCTCTCCGTTGGGTTCCTCCGATCACAATCTTATTTCTGTAACCTGTCCTATCGCTCCGGTACCGTCTCGGGACCCACCTAAGCGGAGGTGCTTCTGGCACTTCAACTCAGCTAAGTGGGAAGACCTAAGGCAGTACTACTCTGATTTTCCATGGAATGATTACTGCTTCCATGTCAAAGACCCATCTCTTTGTGCAGAGCGCATAACTGAGGCCATAGTCTCTGGCATGGAGGCGTACATTCCACACACTTTCTCTAATCCTAAAGCCCGTCAACCTTGGTTTAACTCTGCTTGTTCTCATGCTGTCCGAGATAGAGAGGTGGCTCACAAACGGTACCGTAAGCATCCATCTCCTGATACTCATGCCCTTTATATTTCTGCCCGTAATCATGCCAAATCTTTACTTCAACTTACCAAAAACTCTTTCATTCATAGAAAATGTCAAAATCTTTCTGAATCAAATTCCTCTCGTGACTTCTGGCATCTAGCTAATAACATCTGTAACAATTTTTCTTCTTCTTCTTTCCCTCCTATGCTTCACCCAGATGGCTCCACAGCTGTCTCATCTACTTCTAAAGCTGAACTCTTCGCTCAAACCTTTGCTAAAAATTCCACTCTGGTTGATGAAGGGCTTGTTCCTCCTTCTCCTCCACCCTCTGACTATATTATGTCTGTCATTAAGATCCTTCGGAACGATGTTTTCTTTGCCCTTTCTGGCCTAGATCCTCGGAAGGCTTACGGTCCCGACGGAGTCCCTCCTATTGTTCTCAAAAACTGTGCTTCTGTGCTTGCACCTTGCCTGGTCAAACTTTTCCGTCTTTGTCTATCTACTTCCACCTTTCCTTCTTGCTGGAAGTTTGCTCACATCCAACCTGTTCCTAAGAAGGGTGACCATTCTAATCCTTCAAACTACCGTCCTATACCTTTGACTTCCTGCCTTTCTAAAGTGTTTGAATCTATACTTAATAAGAAGATTCTTAAGCATCTATCTGCTCACAATCTTCTATCTGATCGTCAGTACGGTTTCCGTAAAGGGCGATCTACTGGCGATCTTCTAGCTTTCCTAACTGAATCTTGGTCATCCTCCTTTAGGGGTTTCGGTGAAACTATTGCTATTGCCCTTGACTTATCAAAAGCTTTTGATAGAGTCTGGCACAAATCTTTAATTTCCAAACTACCCTCATTCGGTTTCTATCCTTCTCTCTGTACCTTCATCTTAAGTTTCCTTTCAAGCCGTTCTATTGCAGCTACTGTAGACGGACATTGTTCTTCTCCTAAATCTATCAATAGTGGTGATCCCCAGGGTTCTGTCCTATCACCCACTCTCTTTCTATTATTCATTAATGATCTTCTAAGTCTAACTCAAAGCCCTATCCACTCCTACGCTGATGATTCTACCCTGCATTTTTCAACGTCGTTTATTAGACGTCCAACTCAACAGGAACTAAGTGATTCACGGAGAGATGCCACCGAGCGTCTAACTTCTGATCTTTCTATAATTTCTGATTGGGGCAAAGCAAACCTTGTTTTGTTCAATGCCTCAAAAACACAATTTCTTCACCTATCTACTCGACAAAACCTTCCAGATAACTATCCCCTCTACTTCAATGATACTCAACTGTCTCCTTCTTCTACAATGAACATTCTAGGACTATCCTTTACTAAAAATCTGAACTGGAAATCTCACATCTCATCTCTTGCTAAAACAGCTTCTAAGAAGTTAGGTGTCCTGTGGCGTCTGCGTCCTTTTTTTTCTCCCTCCCAATTGCTTGCTCTGTACAGGGGCCTTACCCGCCCATGTATGGAGTATGTCTCACATGTTTGGGGAGGATCCACTCATACAGCTCTCCTAAACAGGGTTGAGTCAAAAGCTTTTCGTCTTATCAACTCTCCTCTGACTGACTGTCTTCAATCTTTAAATCACCGCCGCAATGTTGCTCCTCTTGCTCTCTTCTACCGTTATTTTCATTCTCACTGCTCTTCTGAACTTGCTAACTGCATGCCTTCCCCCCTCCCGCGGCCTCGCTGCACAAGACTTTCTACTCATTATCATCCCTATTCTGTCCATCTTCCTAATGCAAGAGTTAATCAGTATCTTTACTCTTTCATCCCTTTCACTGGTAAACTCTGGAACTCTCTTCCTGTTTCTATTTTTCCACTTTCCTATGATTTAAATCTTTTCAAAAGAAGAGTAACAAGACACCTCCCGAACTAAATTGGCTCACCCCTCTTTTTTATTTTATTCTCTTACTGTCTTCTTTATAGGGACTGGCAACTAAGCGGGCTTTGTGTTACCCATTTTTGTTGTGCCCTTGGCCAGTTCCTTGTGATGTAAAAAAAAAAAAAAAAAAATATAAGCGAAAAACCCATTGCCATCTTAACATTGTAAAGGGGCTCTTAATTGCCGCCCCTAAAATCATATTGAAAATTAATTGAGGAGAGTCTCAACAGACGGAGATATACTTGGCACCTAATACGTATATTACATGGGGAGTAAATTAGAACCCTTATTTTTTCTTTAAGCATGTAACAGTCACATATATTTTTTGCAAATGTTATGTTTTCATGCTTGCAAGTGTCTAGTTTTATCTAGTTGCAACGTGCCCTGCGTTAGTTAGTCTGAAATTTATTTATGTTTTATTACAGGTGTCCTGTGACAATGGATGTCAAAATCCGATCCATAACTAAAGACAAAATTAAAAAAGACAGAATGATGGAAAAGTACCCATGCTTCGTTGCACTGAAGGGTCTTCACAATCACTCCCTTCAATCTGCAGAGGCCCTTAATCAGCATAGGGTACTTCCTGAAACGAGGGAGACTTTCATCAAGTACTTTGAACAAGGTCATTAATTATATGTTTGAATATAAAATTGCGCTACTCAATCTGAAGATTCTATTATCTTAACAAAACTACTCTATATTTTTTTGGTTTCTTAATGGATTATACCGATGGAAAAATATTGTATATCTGATGTATACATTGATAGCATTGATAACATTGGAATATATTTGTGAAAAACTATGAATTACGTAATCAGATTATCTATGTGCGTGCGCCATTGCATAATTTTGACACATTTGCTTCTAAATTTGCAGGAAAGACAGTACTTCAAGCAGGAAGATATCATTTGCTAAAACTGGGGCTCTGTGATGACTTATATGGACAGGCAAATCATGCAATAAATCCAACGGTCCGCGCTATCCAGTTCATGAGGAAACAATGGCTCAATGAACAGCATGGAGGACTTGATAATATATCCATGGCAGATTCTATAACAAAGTATGCCACAAACAACCCAGAGGTGACTAGAGCATAGAAGAAAGTCGATTTTCTGTGGTGCTTACTTGGTTTACTTACTTGGTTTACTTGGTGTTGTTAAGAGGCAAAGCCTCACAGTCGTGGTGGTCCACCGCTGCTGCCAGTCCTGGCGTCCCTGTCTAACAGGGCCACCTGATCCGGTATGGTGTTGGAGGTCCTACACTTGGCAGTGTATCCCGGTACTGGAGGTTCATCCGGCACTGTCCGTAGTATCTTGTCCAGTCCATATTTAAAGGTGTTGACGGAGCACCCTGTGATGTTTCTCACATTTTTGTGGAGGCTGTTGAAGATTTTGGGCCCTTCATGAGCCAGACTGGCAGCCAGTAAGGTCTTGCATCTCCCCGGGGCCTTTGAAGGGAGGGTTCTTCTACTGCACTTGCGTCCAGTCCGCTCATTTAAGTGTGCCTGGAGTGCCAAGGACGTGGGGTCTGGCACCTGTTTCTCCAGGACCTTCCATATATAGATGGCACGATACCTTTCTCTCCGTCTTTGCTGTGAGTAAATTCCTAGTATTTTGAGGCGGTCCCAGTAGTTAAGGTCATGTAGTCCTCTTATGTGCTTGGTAAATGACCTCTGAACAGCCTCAAGTCTCTGGATGTCAGCTTTCTTGTGAGGGGACCACAACTGGCTACAGTAATCCAGTAAGGGCTGTACCAGGGCTTTCCAGAGGGTTAGCATAACCTCAGGCTCCCTGGAGGCAAAAGTTCTCATAACCCAGCCCGCCATCCCCCTTGCCATCCTGACGGTCTCCGTGATGTGGTGTGAGAAGGAGCCATCAGCACTAAGGTAAACTCCAAGGCACTTGACATGAGGTGTTGGGGTGATGTGACTTCCTCCCTCTGTGTGCAGCGTCGTTGTTGTCTTGATGTTGCAGTCAGGGCCACACCTCAGCATTTCAAATTTTTCTTCATTGAATGTCATATTATTAGTTGTAGCCCAAGAGTACACTTTATTCAGGTCCTCTTGCAGGTGCTCCACTTCTTGCACATTACTGATGGGGCGACTGATACTTGTGTCGTCAGCAAAGGAGGACAGGACTGAGTCACTTACTTCCTCTCCAATATCTCTCATATGTATCAGGAAGAGGAGGGGACCCAACACTGAACCCTGAGGCACCCCGCTCATAACGGTGTCTTCTTTTGAGCTTTGACCGTCCACTACTACTGATTGGACTCTCTCTGTAAGGAAATCGTGGAGCCAAATTCCTAACTTGCCTCTTAACCCCAGAGCCTTGATTTTATGGAGAAGGATGCCGTGATCAACCTTGTCGAAGGCTTTAGCAAAGTCGAGAAACACGACATCCACATTATTTCCCGCTGCCAGGGTCTCTAGGAACCAGTTGTAGTGAGCCAGGAGTTTTGAGAGACAGGATCTCCCTTTCCTGAAGCCATGTTGATTTTCCATGTGAAGTTCTTGCCTTTCCATATGAGTAGTAATTTTGTCCCTCACACATTTTTCAAAAACTTTGATGAGGTGTGAAGTGAGAGCAACAGGTCTGTAGTTCTTGGCCAGACTCTTGTCCCCTCCCTTGTATATCGGGCTCACAGTGGCTCTCTTCATCAAGGCTGGTACTGTGCCTGCATCCATAGAGCACCTCCATAATTTGCGGATCGGATAAGCCAGGGCCTCACTGCACTTAAGGAGCAGAATGGCAGGTACTCCGTCCGGTCCAGCAGCTGAATTTGGTCTCAGCTCCTTAATGGCTCCCTGAATATCCTCAGTGGTCACCTCAATGTCAGTGAGGTGGTACTGGTGGTGTGAGTCCTCAGTGAAGAAAGGTACTGGGTTGTGAACTATTGACTGACTTTGCGGGGTGCTGAAGACACTGCTATATTGCTCTGTTAATATTTGGCACGTTTCCTCGGGGTCTCTTGTTATTGTGCCCACACCTGTACGCAGCGGCCCAATCTGGCTCTTAGTCTTGAAAAACTTTTTGCAGTAGCTGAAGAAGTATTTAGGGTTGCGCTTACTGTTGCTTACTGCATGAGTTTCCTCCTCTGTCCTCTGTTTTTCATGGGATTCTTTAATTTTGTGCTCAATTTGAGCTATCTTGGTGTTGATAGTAATCTTTCTTTCGTCATTTAGGGTGTTAGCCATCTTCTTAAAGAGGGCTGCTCTCTTCCTCATTAATAATCTCCTGTCCCTTGGGATGTTATGGCGTTGGGTACCTGTTGGGGTCCTCTTTGCGGGGATATGTTTCTCACAGATCTCCAGTACTGTGTTGATCAAGGCTTGGAGCATGGTGTTTGGGTTGTTGCCTTCCATGATCTGGTCCCAGTTGGCCTCACCAAGACTGCACTGCATCTGATGCCACTCGATTGTGTCATCGAAAAATTTATATTTTGCAAAGGGTGTAGGATCTGTTAAGTTTGTTTTTACTTGTTCCATCTTGGCTTTCCTGTATGTAGTGTTGATGGTGACAAGGCTGTGATCCGAGTAAATTGTTTTCTCCACTCGGTACGTACTTATTGCTTCTTGGTTGTTGGTGAAGAGAAGATCTAAAATGTTGCGTTGCCTGGTAGGCTTTGTTATCTGTTGTGATAGAAAGACCTTTTCAGTAACCCCAAGAAGGAGTTTAGCTTGGGCTTGGTCTTCCAGAGTACCTCCAGAGATAGTGCCATCAGGCCATTGGATCAAAGGAAAGTTGAAATCCCCACACAAGATGATATCTGGCATAGGTGTTGGTTGATCAGCAATTATTCTGTCAATATTGTCTATTGCCATTTTGAAATTTTCCAAAGTACACTGAGGTGGGCGGTAGCAATTTATGATGATTAGGTTCATCGACTTAATGTGGATGGCTATTAGTTCTACTTGTCCATTTGAGAAAGAGAGTAGAGGTAATGTTTCCAGGGAGATATTATGCCGTACGTATAACATGGCTCCTCCGTGGCTTCTTGTTTTCCTATCTGCTCTATATGGTGTGTAGTTGCTGAGGTGAATTTCCTCGTCTTTAACTCCGCTCCTCAAGTGCGTCTCAGTAAGGGCAATAACCATGGGGTCCTCTTGCAGCGAAAGCTCGCTCAAGAAAGGAACTTTGGTCTGGTTTATTTTGGGATAGAGACCTTGGATGTTGCCCATTATGATGGTCTCTAACGGGAGGTTAGGGCACTTAGCCATGGGTGATGCATAGTGGGTGGGGCTTGTGGAGCTTGCTGCGCCCAACTCACACGGTTCTCCTTCAGGAGGTTGTTCAGTAGCATTGCCTGGGATTCCACGACTTTTGCTAGATTGGCCATGTCCGCTCTCATCCCATTTGCTAGCTCTAAAAAAGGATGAGTGAGTGAGGAGGCCGTGCCAAGGTTGGGTGTTGCTGCATCAGGAGCATTGGCTGATGCATGAGTTTCTACCCTAGTGGTGTGGGAGGCTGGCCGGGCTGCTACATTTTTCTTCCTCCTTGTGCCTTGGACGTGAGGGTATGTGCAGGATACCAAGAGACATTCCTGTCTTTTTATAGAGTTCGGGCACATCATGGGATGGAACATGGAGCATTTCCTGTCTAGTTTGCACCCATGTTGTCCTCTGATACCATGTGTCATCAACTTACGGCAGGGTTTTGGGTGCCTAAAGTTGCAGTCTCTACCAGTTGGCCCATACATGCATACACCCATTCTATAGTATCGACATATGGGTGTTGCATGGTTTCCATTACCTTTGTTTGTTGAGGTAGGGAAGCTTTGTTGTTTTGCTGCCTGGTTCGTTGAGGTAGGGAAGCTTTGTTGTTGTGCTGCCTGGATGGTTGGGGTAGAGGGGCTTTGTTGTGCTGCCTGGATGGTTGGGGTAGAGGAGCCTTGTTGAGCTGCCTGGTTGGTTGGGGTAGAGGAGCTTTGTTGGACTGCCTGGCTCTCAGTGTTGTCTTGGGAGGCTACTAGACTGAGACGCATGTCCTCTGGGGAACTCCATGAATCATGTGGTTCTCTGTCATTAGTGTTCCTCACAGCTTCCTCCCTCTCCGTTTGTTCGTTCTCAGTGACCGTTCGTTCTACATTCCTGTCCTGAGTTGCCTCAATGCTGTCATTTGCAACAGTTGTTTCGGGGTCTTGGGAAACTGTCACTGATTTCAGTAATAATTCTTTTTGTTTGCATTTCTCAATACCTGTTGCCTTAGTGTCATAATCAGGGTAGTTTAGCCTAGCACATGGTGGGCAGGTATACCTCCTGCTTGAGTTGACGAGTGCAATAATGCAGTATGTTGGCATTTCTGAGCACCGGTAGTGACTCCACATGCTGCAGTTATTACATTTGATACCAGAGTCACAATGTATCTGGCATATAGTGCATGGGAAGATGTCATAGCTACCTTGGGCATCGTTGTTTACATCAGGGGTGGAGGTCGCCATTTTGGTTCAGCTGGTCTCGCCTACCTTTAAGTCGAATAGCTCACTCCTCCTGAATTCTTGCCTCAGTTTCCCGTTTAAAAGAGAATCTGCAGATGTTCACACTTGCCCTGGCGACTAGCTGTTGCGTGCTAGTGTCCAAAATACCGCGTAAGGATCGATTTTACGGAGGGCTGTTGTGTTGACAAACTTTAAACTTTAGCCTCAGGGTCGCACCCCTTTTATGAAGAGAGTTCACACCCAGTTCAGAGAGGCTGGAGAAATAGTGTTCGTTGATGCTACAGGCTGTGTTGATCAGCTCAAAACATCATTGATCCCATTTCTGTGTGCTGGACCAGCAGGAGCTGCTCCTCTTGCTCTGCTGTTTACATCTTCCCAAGATGAAGTAGCACTGAAGAAAGGTGAGCCTGATATTTTCTTATATATTGTTATGCTCAACACAATAATTTTGGAGTACCTGTAATCCCGTAATGTGTGTGTGTATTCATCTAGTTGTATTTTACAGGGCCTGAGCAACGCTCGTATGGCCCCGTCTCCATATCAACATTTTTTATCATTCATCCTTAGTGTTTTTAGTGTTGGCCGAAGCCACGCACTAATGTGTGTGTGTGTGTGTTTGTGTGTGTGTGTGTGTTTGTGTGTGTGTGTGTATATGAGAGAGAGAGAGAGAGAGAGAGAGAGAGAGAGAGAGAGAGAGAGAGAGAGAGAGAGAGAGAGAGAGAGAGAGAGAGAGAGAGAGAGAGAGAGAGAGAGAGAGAGAGAGAGTTTTTTTATTTTTTTTTATTAATTTATTACGCCCATGCACAGGCGGCAGGCACTCAAATACACAAGTGAACAAAGTAAATGACACAGAACATAAGGATAATAAACATGAAACATGACAAGACAAGACAAGAAACATGAAGCCCAATACACATTGTTACACACACAAAGACACACACAACAAAACACAATACACACAACAAAAGGAATCACAGTGACCTGCAGGGCACAACTCAGCAGCCACCGAATCGTGGGTGGCGAACAAGGATGGTGTCCAAGTTGTCGTGCACGAGCAGGAAGCGGCATATTTCCGTGAGCGGCAGTCCTCGCGGCAGCATGTCACGTACCACGTGACAGTGGAGGCAATAGTGTGCCAAAGTGTTGGAAGAGGGTGCATCACACAGTTGGCAGGATGTAAAGTGAGGCTCCTCGGCCATACCAGCAACTTGCCACACGGGCCGGTAACCAAGCCGCAGCCGAGCCAAGACCACATTGTGCCTGCGAACCATGAGGCCCCGACGACGATACTTATAACGGTGTGCACGGATAACGTCATAGTGTTGGATCGAGACACTATCGCCTCTCTGGGTGTCCCTAGAACGGGAGCAGAGCGTCCGAGCGGAGCCTTGCCCGATAACAGAGCAGAGAGAGTGACGGCCCGTTACCGTTGGGCGGCAGACCACAGGCTGCCTTCGCCAAACCGTCCACTGTGTCGCTGTGGGAGAGGCCCACATGTGAAGGGATCCACAAAAAAATGATATCCAATGAACGTTCAAACACTACCGTTAACAGAGTCAAGACTTGTAAAACAATTTGGGAACAAGGTTTCGGAGCCGTAAGAGACTGAAGGGCTGACTGCGAGTCACATATCACCACCCCATTGAGTCCTCTCTGACAAAGGAGTGTTACAGCATCAAGGACACCCTGCAGCTCGCAGAACGTAGAGCTGGAGCAGGCAGGTAGGCGTCGGCCAACCCATCCTCCCCCCGGCAGTTCCATGTCAGGGGAGAAAACCGCGCTCCCCGCCCGACCATCTGACTGTAAGGAACCATCGGTGTAGACGCGGTGTGACACCGGGACAGAGGAGGACGCCGCTTCTATCGCCTCCAGAGCAAGCTGCCGCTGCAAGACGGGGAGTGCCGCCTTCGAAGTTGGAGTGTAGCGAACCGCCGGGACGGGAGCCAGCCAGGGTGGAGGACCAGGAACAAAAACCTCCTCAGGAACGGTAACATTAAGTCTAAGGAGGAGAGAACACACAGTTTTGATAAGAGTGCGACCACCAGGCTGGATTCGGGGTATGGGTGAGGGAGGTCCCAGAGCAGTCCTAATAACACGAGAATAATGAGGGGCGAGACAGGGAGAACGGAGACATTTGATAGTGAGATATGAGACGTTTGAGTGGATCCTCTCAGTGATGGGGGGAAGCTTAAGTTCTGTCTGCATAATACTAGTCCAGGACCAGGGAGTCCTGGGAAGCTGAACTTAAGGCTAGGGAGAGTAGTAACTACCGAGCGTATGAAGACACGTAAGAGTCTAGTAAGGGACAGGAGAAGTCGCTGGTGAAGCGAGTGACTGGGAGAGGAGTCAAAGACGCGTTTGAACCAGACGAGAGAGAGAGAAGGGAGAGAGAGAGGAGGGAGAGGAGATGAGAGAGAGAGAGAGAGATTGAGAGGAGAGAGAGAGAGAGAGAGAGAGAGAGAGAGAAGAGAGGAGAGAGAGAGAGAGAGAGAGAGAGAGAGAGAGAGAGAGAGAGAGAGAGAGAGAGAGAGAGAGAGAGAGAGAGAGAGAGAGAGAGAGAGAGAGAGAGAGAGAGAGAGAGAGAGAGAGAGAGAGAGAGAGAGAGAGAGAGGAGAGAGAGAGAGAGAGAGAGAGAGAAGAGAGAGAGAGAGAGAGAGAGAGAGAGAGAGAGAGAGAGAGAGAGAGAGAGAGGAGAAGAGGAGAGAGAGAGAGAAGAGAGAGGAGAGAGAGAGAGAGAGAGAGGAGAGAGAGAGAGAGAGAGAGAGAGAGAGAGAGAGAGAGAGAGAGAGAGAGAGAATTATCAGCTAGAACCAGGGTAACCTAATCTTAGTATTGAACTTTGTTTGTGTACTAGACATATTTACATCTGGATGTATCTGATATACTCCTTTAACTGCTTTTGTTATTATTGCAGGTTTTGATATGGTAAGAACTTGAAGAGCTGTTGGAGAAATGCGTTTTATGGGAAGCAGTCACCAGAAACGTTCATGACCGATAACTCCAACGCATTGAAGGGCTCCCTCGCAGCAACCTGGGCAGAGATGCTCAAAAGAGTTACGGGCCCGTAAGTACTCCCCTAAGGGACTTTAACCTCGTAGCGCCTCTAAGGGAGATGCTCAAACCATTTTTTCACTTGCTACGGGACCGCGAGGCTAAGGGTGGTCGGGAGCACCCTTAACTCCCTAAGGGAGTGAAATTTGAAGCGGCTAGACGTCAACAAACAATAAATTACAAGTTGTATCACTATACTTTATGTTTATTGTGTATTATAGAGCCATTTCATGCTTGCCTGTTTGAAATGTGATGTGTTTATTGCTTCATTGACTCCATATATATCATATTTAACATACAATACCTATAGTACTTGTAATAAATTCATATCAGGGCAAACCTATATATTATATATATATATCGGTCGACTTCTTGAATCAAAACGTATAGTTCATCATACAAGTTTGGCCGCTATAATGATGCGGTGGTGGTGGTGGTATCAAATGTCTGACGTACTAGTACACACGCACGTATACACACAAGCAAGGATATCATAAAGTTATACTATCCTTGTACACAAGTGTCACGTGTGTCACAGTGAGGCGTTAGCCCCCCCGTGTGTCTTGTCTGACCTAAAGAGCAAACGCGCAGTTCTCGTCCACTATAACAGAGTACCGCCAGGGCCAGGGATACGGCATACGTACGTCGCGGGCCAGCAGTGGTCTATAGATACTAATTTCGGGCACGCTAGACTCGAACCTATGATCAGCGCATCAAGGTATACCCTGGGTACGTCTCTGTAGTAATCAGTGGGAGAATATTACGCTGAAAGGCTAATGTGGCAGCTATGTATTATCGTAACATTCTGGCGATAGTGAGCTAAAATCGGCCCTATTTCGGAAATCAGCCAATCTTAGCTCAACACCGGCAAACATAGTTTTTAGGTTTAGGTTAAGTTATATTTAGGTCTGGTTTAGGTTAGGTAAGGTTTATGATAGGTTTGTGTTAAGTTTTGTAGAGTTATTTAGGTTAAATAAGCGTCCGCGGGACGATTTCCAAAAGAGGCCGATTTTAGCATAACAGCGGCATTTGAAGTCTCTTTAAATTTATTTATCGGGCTCCCTGACAGCTGAGAGCATGATGATTGGCTAGATAAAGCCGCGTCATGAAGGGCGCTGCTCTGTGATTGGTTAGCAGAATTTTCCCACACATATCCCTAGAATATCCCTATATTCCCCACCCAGAGGCCACCGATAACCGTACGGGAGTGACGGCTCGGTACGAGCATCTCCCTCAGCCCACCCTCGTAAGGTTATTGTAGCCATACACTCGTAAGTTGTCCCTTACGAGGGATTTTCGAGCATCCCTGCCCTGGCCTGCAGCTCGACAGTTTTTATGCATTTTCCACTTACTTCAGCAGGTGTGGCGATGGCTACTTGAAGTGCCTCGTATATGCATCATCGAAGGATAATTTCTTCAAACTTTGGCAAGAATTCAAAGCTAATCCTCTTTCACAGATGTACACGAACTTCAACAGGTATTCCTACCATTTTTCATCTTATTCTCCTAAAAGAGTATTTGATAAAAGAAAGAAACAAATAAGCAATAAAAATTATAAGAACGATTATATAGTATTAGTATCGAGCCGTTCATATTTACAATTTTTTACCCAGTATTCTAATAATTCTGATTATTATAATTATTTTCCTTATTATTATTAATTATATTAATATTATTTTTATTATTTATTATAATTATAAATATCATAATTTTATCGTTATTATGTCTATATTTTTTAATTATTATATTAATAATTATTATTATAGTTACATATAATAATAATGATAATAATTATTATTATCATTATTGTGTAGACAATACTAGTCGACTATACTGTAGACATACATTATTATTATTGATATTATTATCATATCGAATCAGAATACTGATATTGCACATCCAATTGTCACTTATCTTATACATTTTCGTTAATCAAACTATTAATATATTATTTGTTCGCTTTTCAGCTATCTCGGCTCACTAATGGAAAGGAGGGAAGAGTGGGCTATTACGTTCAGGGCAGGTGCGATGCTGTGGGGTCATCACACCAACAATTTTTGCGAGGCAACCATGTGCACCATAAAGGAAGTTGTTCTGAATAGGTAAGCGTCTGTGAGGTACTCTCATCCCCAACACTGCATAATATATTATATGCAGGGTATTTCTCCCCAGGTTTCAAATAATAGCTGTAAAATTATGTAGACATAATGTTGATTGATTTCCACAACAATTATTTAATTTAAATAATTTATATTTTCGTACGGTTCAATGAAGAAACTGTTAAATAACAAGTGCCGACTGTGGTATATGTACAGTATGCATTATTATATATAATATTATATATATATTATATATATATATATATATATATATACATATATATATATATATATATATATATATATATATATATATATATAATATATATATATATATATATATATATATATATATGTGTATATATATATATATATAGTATTATAGTATATATATATGTATATATATATATATAAATAAATATATATATATATATATATAGTATATATATATATATACATATATATATATATATATATATATATATATATATATATATATATATATATATATATATATATATATATATATATATTATATATATATATATATATATATATATATATTTTATATATATATATATATATATATATATGCCGGAAAATATCTACCTTTTTAACATAATTCTTGTCTTTGACAACGAGCATGGGAATATGCCTTGTCTTTGACAACGGTGCTTTGAACCTTATCTTACTTTTGTTTTGTTTTATATAAATGTAAAAGAGTTTTGATTGGTCCTTACTTTAAGAAGATATAATATCTTTTCAAACATATTTTTTTCCGTTTGTGTGTGTGTCTGTATGTGTGTGTAATTGTGTGTCACATATATTTTTTCTTTTTGCAGATGTAAGGCATACAACACAGTTCAGCTGCTGATTTTCATGGCAGAAATATTTTACGGCTACATGAAAAAGAGACTTGCAGACATTGCACTAGGGAGGCGGAGAGCAAAGAGCACCAGTATGGCCACACTTTCTCTAGAAGCTGTAACTCCCCTAGGCAACGGGAAATATGTGGTTAAGAGCTAGTCTAGCTACTGCATCTCTTCAGTATACTGTCGATCTGGAAGCTGGCTTCTGCGAGTGCATTGTTGGAGAGAATGACTCGCTGTGTAAACACCAAGCTGTCTGTGCAGAGCACAGTATGACAGTCCTGCCCTAAGTATTCACTGCTCCAAGTGAAAACAGGCGGTGGCTGGCGTCAGTGGCAGTGGGCGAAGAAAAAACACCTCCAGAGAGTTTTTTCAGAGGGTTGTTGGAGTCACAGCTAGCCATAAAGGATGAAACATATTCCACTTCTGCAGCTCCAGAATGTGAAAAGGACAAACTGATGATGGAAGACTTGGAAGTGGACAACATTTGTGAGAATCAATGTGCAGACATCTCACAATTCGTCGCAACTCTACAAACTATGGCTGAAAAATATAGCCATGCAGACACTGTGGGAGCCTCAGCACAGCTGTTAAAAGACTGAAAAAAGTAAGAAATACTAACATGCTAAACAGTTTGTTGTATGAACTAGGGAGTGATGTCTGCACCAAAGGAGCTGGTCGAGGAAAAATTCGCTGCCAGCCAACATCCATTGCACGACGAGGGCCAGGAAGACCTAGAGGCGCAGCCCCTCTTGGAAAAGGACGCCGACCCAGTTGTTTATCAGCGAATACCAAATCAAAACAGCCACGAGATTTGTCCACCAACATTGCGGGAAACGTGGCCAATGCCAAGTCCCATGGAAGTGGCCATTAGCATAATGCATATTTATGTATACTAAGGGCTATATTCAAGAACTTTTCTCCACCCGTTGCATCGCGAATCGGTATACAAGAATCAACAGAGGTTGACGCAACGGGTGGAGGTATGAGTCAGCTGATTCGCGACAACATGCAGATCCCACCTGCATCCCGCTTTTGGAAACTTATTCAAATCCTATTTTTTCCCAGACCATTACAGGTGAGTTTTCAACACAACCGAGAGTAACATGCATACCTTGTGAATGCACACGTGTCATAGGTAAGGTAAAATCAGGTCCAGGAGGCCTTATATAGGTGTGTGAAGTTGTGAGGAAGCCGGGCGGCGGCGGGAGGATGGAGGTCGGCCATTGTAGGCCAGGAAATAAGCAGCAAAAAAGTGCCGAGGTTGGACAAAAATGTTAACAAAGCAATTTCACCTGAAATGGGTTCTTTGGAGGTATCTCTAACCACACAAAAAAGTCCACTCGAATCCACCCATGGCAAATACTCGTTTTCACTGAAAATCCTAGATGCCCGCCCCGCGGAAGGTAAAATATTGAAATAGGCATAACTTTGCTGAAAATCAACATAGAAACACAAATAAAGTGTCTAACCCTACTAATTTTGGGGTTTGTTCTTTCACTTGGAATAATTTTCAAGGTCATATAAGGTGGCATTCATGCTCAAACGTCAAAATCAACGTCATTTTGGTATAATATTGAAGGAAAATGTGAAAAATTAATGAATTTTTCTGAAATATCTGTGCGACTATTACACCAGTACGATTGAGAAATGTAATATACGTGTATGCAACGCATTAGTAATACTTTTTTCTTTTTTTTCCCAGATCTGGGGATTGTGGATGGCACCCCCCAAGACAGATCGGCGTGTTTAATTTGTAGAGACACTATTTCTTTTAAGAACGATGAATATTCCAGCGTTGGACGCAAAGGCCACTCCCATTAATAAATTCACCCATAGACATAATGAATATACCCCAACGAACGCCATCCCAATATATAAATTTGATGAAAATGGAAAGCAATATGTCCACACTCATGTCGAAAAAAAAATTACACAAACAGCAGACGATATGAGCAGATCGGTAAACGCCAACATGTCGATGAAACTGGTCCTACCTCACACAAACTGCGATGTGATACAAAAAATTCTCATTTCACACTGACTGCTACCCTCTGGGGGATGCATGTTGTCAGGAAAAGGCCCAAAAAGTACCCCCACCAATTTTGGAATTTTAATTCAGCCATGTTATGCTCCTCACTGTGTCAGGGGCCAATCTTGCAAAGATGTAATAAACGTCGCGAAACTCATCCAGACTCTTGGGCTGATGCAGTTGCGCATTGATTTGCATGATTAATGATTTCCCAGCAGAGGAGGCATTTCCACCGCAGATGTTCCAATATTACATGTCTCCACGAAATCTTACACTTGACATGTTACCTACAAACAAGGATGAGCCACCACCTCGGAAACGAGGACGCCCCTTTGGTACCATCGATGAAATGAAGAGATCGTCTTTCATGCACGTTATTGAATATCTGGAAACAATGATGATGAAACTGTCACTCTAGATGAACTCTATGAAATCATGGAAAGCCAGGGCAACCAGTGGAGAGGTTTATTCTAAAAAGTCTTGCAAAGGCAACTCTATGCACATTATGGAACAGAGTATCAATAACTTCAACGAAAAGCAACCACTGATTGTCACACTCACATCTAATGTGAAGCAGTTGATTCAGGATGCGCACTCAAAAATGAAGGACAACCCCCGATGACATGGATTCGTTGATAAAAGTTGTCAAACACCTATATCAGGAATGAAATAAAGAAAGCCGAAAAACACAACGATGTATATCCAGACGCCTCTGATATAAAATCGCTCGAACACAATCTCTCCACTTTGACCCCTGCCCTGTCTCTACTGTTACAGACAATCAAGAGCAAAAGAGCAGACCTTCGATGTGCATCTATTGGCCAAACCATAATGAGCTCCACTTGTCCAAGAGCATTCCTCTGTCCTCTGCAAGTTGGTCTGTGTGTAACTTTTGGGCCAGAAAAATGGACATCGTGATTGATAGACTTACTCTTCACCTTTGGTTTCTGCTCTTCATATTCAGAATCATCCCTCTACAAGAAAAACGCTGCTCTCACCCAAGGAGTAGACATTAAAGATCTCACTGCTGATGCTTTGCTGCACTTTCATTGCCGACAATGTTGATCACAATGCAAAGACATTGGATGGTGAAAATGTCATTCACATGATGGGTCAGATGGGAGCAATCACACCAGCTCGTTCAACTTCCAGACCAATTCAATTAGCAGCAGCCAGGATACGTCGTGACATGAGTGATATACAGAAGATTCTCCAAGTGTTCCTTGAGCGTGGCGTATTCAACAAGCCATCAAAGAAGATTGTAAGTCTATCAACTGGCTTGGTGGTAAATGATTCTGTGAATGCATATGAGGCTCAAAGTGTTGGAAAGAAGATCCTTGATTCCATGGTCGGACAATCTGTCGCAGAATACAAGTTTTCTCAGAAGAATCAAAGTTAAGACCTGGCATCAGCTGCTCATGTGAAACATCTTTGGTGCCCAAATTGAGATGGATTCACAGCGTCTCTATCAGCGTCTTCTTCTTACAGGTTTCATGGTGGGCATACCACTTCCAGATCTCTTCCGATATGAGATGTGCTCTTTCCCACCATCTCTCTTTTACAACCATGTGTGCATGGATGGGGATAAATCGGAATCATTCACCATCTCCTCAAACTTGTTCAGAGAAACAGTAGTGCAACGTCCTGTGACATGAGTATGCAGTACATCATTGATGGTGGTACCCTGCTTCATAATTCTCATGGCCCCAAAAATGCCAGCTATCGGAAATCTGTGAAATTACGTCCGCCACATCAAGCAATCATACTGTCATGCTTTGGTTGTGTTTGATGAGTATCATGGATCTAGCACAAGGATGAAGCACATCGTCGCAGGATGGGGAATGATATAGTGCTACAGTGTTGGTTTCACCAGAAGTGCATGTAACCATGACCAAGAAGAGCTTTCCTTGCCAATCCTTCCAACAAGCAAGCATTCATCAATCTACTTGCAGAGCAAATGACCAAAGCGGATATCGCCGTTTTTAACATGCAAAAGGTGAGCTGACTACAAGATATGATGTCAGCATGTCTTTAGCCAAAGAGAAGCCAACAGCTGTTGTCGCAGAGGATTCTGATGTGTTCCAGCTTTCTAACACATCATGCCAATATTGCTGACAAAGACTTATACATGGTGACATCCAAACAAACAGTGTGTGTCACAATTTTGGCAAAGAAGCTTGACCCATTACCTCTCTGGCGCCCTGCTTTTTTTCTGCACGTTTTCAGTGGGTGTGACACTACGTCTAGACCTTATGGGATTGGCAAAAATGGGCAGTACTCAAGAAAAATGCAGAACTAGAGCGGTGGGAAATTCAAATTCATGTCCCCCATCTTCATCTGAAAACAGAAATTTGAAAGAGGTGGAGAAGGGTGCCTTGTTGATCATTTTATGGCTGCACAACATCTCTGAGCCTTGCCTCGGCAAGAAAGGACCGTTCAGCAGAAAAAAAAGGGGGGTTTCTGCCACGCAGTAAAGGTCGCCAGAAGAAGCTTCCGCCAACATCTGATGCAGCCATTTTCCATAGTCATCGCGCATACCATCAGGTTCAGGCATGGTGTGGTAATGATCTTCCTGCAGAAGAATGGGCCCGGACGACTTCTCTTCTGGCTTTTTATCCCGTCAAAATTGTCTCAGCCGTCGGCACCTGGATCGACTACTTAAATAATGCGATGCAATTTTGGTGGAAATTGCAACACAAGAACATGTAGCCTACCTGCCGCAAAAATGGGCTCCATTGCACTCCAGCTTGTGGTCAATGCAAGGGCATTACCTGTTTGAACGGTCCACCTGTGGATATTGAAGAAAATGAGGTGGAAAACGATGATGATGAAACGGGACTTTAAATAAATGAATGTGTTTGAAAGTCATTTGGAATATACACATATACATATTTATATACATATAACATACACAATATACACAATACAATTTAAAACATATGTAAAAGAT
>JACEEZ010024413.1:200000-210000 GCA_016584305.1 Chionoecetes opilio | reverse complement strand
AAGTAAAAATTTAAGTAAACAGACAGAAAACAAAAATGTTACTTAGAAATAGAAAGTGCTTAGATTTGTTTTTAAATATATATTGTTGCACCTATATCATATATATGACAATAATTTGACGCTCAAGATTGCTAATATAATGACGTGGATTAATGAACTGTCACAACTGAACTGAAGATGCAGTAGATCTCGATAAAATCAATAAGTCTCACCCAGAAAAAATAATCCTCTGTCTTCATCTGAAGAAAAAAAAATCCGTCTTCATCTGGGCTGCTGCCTTCTGAAGTATCCAAGACAGCCTGCTCCGTGACCTCGAACAGCAGTCTATCACGGCATCTACCTTCTCATGGTTAAGAAGGAGGACCACAGGCAGCTTGAAGAGAGGATGGATTACTGTCAATCAATCATTGGGAGCATACGCCGGGGGGCGCGTCGCCGCGCCCACCCTACGACAACACTCCCGGGGATCACCACGCGCGAGTCCCCATAAAAGCTCCCTTACCATACCAAATAATAGCGCATTTTTGTGACGTTCACCGCCCTGGTTCAGTCCAGTCTATACCGTTCCAGGCTGGACTGATGCTCGCTAAAATACATCGAGACTGGCCCCGTCCCATTCGTCGTTCCTATTGGCTGGGGGATCGAGTGGGTGGTCCTCCGGGCAGAAATGCAATATCGTGTTGTTGACGGTACATTCATTTCCCAAGATGTTTCAGCAAATTACGAATATTGTAATTTTTCGTGAAATTACTTTAGTCTTATGGTCGGCCATCATGGTGTTTCATGTCTTATCAGCAGCACGAGAAGCTCCTGGTCGTCTTCCCCGCTGACTGTAGTGCGCATGCGCCAGTTCTCCCCACACTGGTCCAAGGTGGTCCTGCTCTCTGGGCTGGACCGGACTGGACTGGGCTAAACCGTTCCAGACTGCCTCGCAAAAGCAGTGGCCGCCCGGGACTAGCCCAGTCCAGACCGGGCCAGAGCGGCCGCGAAAACGCGCTTTAACTCTCGACAGGAAACATGAACTTGTCACAGCCACGAGCCTTGTGGGCGCACCCTTGGCCTCCTCCACGCCGGATTGTCTCTTACAGATACAACCCTATGGGAAGGATCGGTTTCAAGGTAGCGTGCCACATGCCCATATAGCCGAAGTTGGCGGTGACAGACTATGCAGGTAATAGGCCTCGATTCAGTCTCACGGTGCAATCGCTGATTTGACACGTAATCATCCCAGCGATACCCCATGTCTGCGAAGACACTTCCCAGCAAACATGGTCATGACGGGCCGGCATCAAATCAGTGTCGGCAAACCACAAACAGCTATATTGGCATTGAGTCGGCAAACCGCAATGAAGGAATCGGCCTGGCTGCGGACCGACAACTTGCCTATCCTATATACGTTTGCACCCCGAGCCTGCGTCGGTTACGCTACGGGCCATAATCAGATCTGTGTCGGCAATCCGTAACCAAACTATTGCCAATACTGAGCCACGACGGGCCAACATAGCATCTAAATCGTGCCACAAGCGGGCCAACACAGCAACTGAATCGTGCCACAAGCAGGCCGATTTAGAATCCAAATAGTGCCACAAGCGGGCCAACATAGCAACTGAATAGTGCCACAAGCAGGTCGACTTAGCATTTGAATAGTGCCACAAGCAGGCCGACTTAGCATTTGAATAGTGCCACAAGCGGGCCAATATAGCAGCTGAATAGTGCCACAAGCGGGTCGACAAAGCAGCTGAATCGTTTTACCGTTCCTAATTCCAGTGTAGCGCACCGACTAGCTACCCCGCCCTGATAGCTACCCTGCCACGACTACGCATGTACGGCAGATGACGTCACACAGGAAGACATTGGCCACGCCTCCCGGACCAGAACATTATCATCAGATTCGCTTATTTAACCTAAATACATATAAGTCTACAAAACTTGACTCCAAACGTATCCTAAATTTAACCAAACCTAAATCAAACCTAAACCAAACCTTAACTTAGCCCAAATTTAACCATTTATTTTTATATGATAATAGCAAGGTATATTAGGTTACTTAAGTTTTATTAGGTTAAATTTAGGTTAAGTTAAGGCTTGGTTTATATTTTACTTAGGTTAGGTTAGGTTTAAGATAGGTTTGGGTTAGTTAAGTTTTGTAAAGTTTTTTTAGGGCAGATCTGATGATAATGTTCTGGTCCTGGAGGAGTGGCCAATGTTTTCCTGTGTGACGTCATCTGCCGCGTGTGCGTAGTCGTGGCAGGGTAGCTATCCGGGCTTGGTAGCTAGTCGGCGCGCTACACCGCCCCACTATTAAATGAACACAGGTTTGTGAATGGAATAACCTGTTGCCAAGATTGAATGGGTTCTCAACTCTTACAGTATGAGCTAAGGACCAATATAGTACAGCAAAGAATACATATTATCGCTGTTACTTCAAATCAAGCCATAATCATCAGTCTCGGCTGCAGTATATCAGTCTTGCCTGTGGTTGAGGCAGTCTGGCACTGGCAGTCAGCAATTCAATTCACAATGTGTGCCCTAATACACCATCAGGCTGCTACAAATAAAAATACTGTAAATGAAACAACAGTAATTATATATATAAATATAATTTTCATAAGAATATAATCACTGTATTGCTACAAAAGTGGAAAAAAGTTCAGAGAAATGTGGTAAAATTTGTATCAATGAACAAACAAATAACGAATTAAATAAACAAATAAATACATGAATGAATAAATAAATAAATAAAAAAATAAAAAAATTATATATATATATATATATATATTATATATATAATATATATATATATATATATATATATATATATATATATATATATATGTATATATATTATATATATATATATTATATTAAGTATATATATAAATGTATATATGTATAATATAAATATATATATATATATATATATATATATATATATATATATATATATATATATATATATCAATTTTACCCATAACGTATAGTTATAACAGGAAAGATACTCTTTTTTTATTTTTTATTTTTTTATTTAAACAACTGGCATGGTATACATGGGGCTACAAATAGCAAAGAGGTTGTTGAAGGCAATGGGTGGCAGAAGCTAAAGATGTCCCCTGTCCCGGGGACATCTATCTGAAAGCTATGCCTTATAGGATAAACTAAATATATAGTGTTACAGACTGAGGGTCACTGTCCGTCACAGGCACTTTTCAGGCGCACTATTTACACGTACACTGTGTCACTGTGTCAATGTGTGTCACTATGTGTGTGTGTCACTATGTATCACTATTGACACGACACTGTGTTACGCCTTACGGGCACTAAGGCGGATATAAGCGGCACCATCTGTGGGCCGCCACCTTCACCTGCTGGGTGTTCATGGCCACGACATCCACCTCAACCGTGAAGGTGTTCCACAGTGTCGCCGTGGCCCAAGTAAAGGCTCGCTGGCCCATCACGGTGTGGGTCCTCGGGGCCTCGAGGAGGAGATCACCTGACGCTACCGTCCTCGTAGCGCGCTCTAACCTCCTCCACGGGACCCGAAGTCCTGCAAGGTGGGAAGAATGTTGCACCTGGGCCTTGTGCAAATAATGGCTTATGATTATAATGGCTCTTATGGGAGCTGTCATCCTGCTCACGCACCATTCATGAACTATGTACGATATGTGACAAGTCATGAATATTGAGATGCTGCAAATCTAAATGATGAACGCTGACAATCAAATTTGATAAGTATCATCGATCGTCTAACCTCATAAGACATTATGGGAAAATCTGACGTTAAACAGAAAGAAGAAGGAAAATGTAGCCTGAAAGTCTATCAATCTCTGAACATAATAACATATGAAATAAGGAAGCTACAAGAGGCCACGAGGCCTACACGTGGTAGTTCCTGTCACCTAACACTACCTACATCCACCTTCCATCCCCATCCATGAACCTATCCAGCCCTTCTTTAAAAAGCTACCCAATGACTCCGCACTAACTACCTGTCTACTGAGTCTATTCCAATCATTCACCACCCTATTTGTGAACCAGTTTTTCACGATTTCCTTTCTAAATCTACGCCCTTCCAGCTTGAATCCGTTACTTCTTGTTCTACCCTGGTTAATAGCCGTAAGAATTTTCCTACCTCTCCTTTATTATTAAATACCTTTATACTGTTCAGTTCTTGAGTCAGAAAACATCATATATACTCAATTTATGAGTATTTTTATGTATATTGCGTACTCCACACCACCCCCTAGGCAGTTGCCGTGTTTTGAAAGCATAACGTCTTTAAGTACGTCATCAATCTCCACGCTGAATACCAAAACAGCTGATGGCAGTCGCTAGGTCGTGAAGCATGGACGTTAGCGTCTCTGAATGTGGCCCCTGGTAATGAATCCTAACACTCTATTAGCTATATTTCTAGCTTCAATACATTGTTTCCTAGGTCGGAGGTCTGGGCTCACCCTCACTCCAAGATCTTTTTCACCTTCTGATCTTTTCAGCGATACATTGCGTATGGTGTATCTATTGCCAGGGTTTTTTCTACCAACATTCATAACGCAGCACCTATCAATATTAAATTCCATCTGCCATCTGACTACCCACTCATTAAGTTTATCTAAGTCTCCCTGTGACGAAGACACAGCCACAAGCAGAACACGGGAAGAATCAGCATGGCGGCCGCGAGCGGGGTGTATATTAGGCTATGAGCCAGACCCCCCAAATTGAGCGGTCGGTACCATACAGATGGAGTAAGACTCTTTGTGATTTTTAGCAAGATATATGTCCCTAGATATGAAAAAAAAAGTGATAGCAGTGTATAACTCTCGGTCATCTCTGTGTTATCACCCGAAATGTTATTATACGCCCGCTTCGCTTCGCCAAAAAATGTGATATTTGCTAAAATTGGAATAAATATTTTTTTAAGGACCACAGAGTGCCAATAATTTGCATACTGGATGCCAACTAATATAGTAATAGAAATATAGAACATTTATGAGGGTTATTTGTCAAACTTTTGATATAATGACAAAAAATATGTTAAATTTAGTGAAAAAGTGGCCAAAATCGCTTCGAGTTCAGAATTCACATTGTACGTTTTTGTCAATATTTCAAAAATGAAAACTCCCAGAGTAACATTTGACCCCTCAAATTCTTCGCAAGGAACCACTGCATTGGAATATATCATTACTTTGTAATATGGTGGTTGTTTGGGGCACATATTTTGGCAAAGTTCAACCATACCCCCTAATTTTGATATTTTGGAACATAACATAGATTTTGAACATTTTAGGTTTATTCGTCTACTTTTGGTATCTCAGTGTAATTTTTGGTATTAGCTAGTATCCTAAAGTAGGTATGTAACATCAGGTACATTATATTTCACAATACATGCAAAATTGCTGCACACTCTAGGTTTATCATAATTATGTTATCACTAGCCGCAAAGCCGCCCTCTGGGCGGACTTTTTGGCTAGCTCCTGCGGAGGGCTATTGGTGGGCCTTCGGCCCACCACCTGTGTTTGGTGGGCCTTCGGCCCACCAAACACAGGCTCTCCAGATAGCCCCTTCTAACTTTCCTGAAATCATGGATGTAGAAATGTATGTATTAACGCCAACCCATTCACATCACCCCCAACCCATTCACTCACCCATTACCCATCACCCCCCACCCATTCACTCACCCATTACCCATCACCCCCCACCCATTCACTCACCCATTATACCCATCACCACACCCATTCACTCACCCATTACCCATCACCCCCCACCTATTCCATAGTCGGCAGGCCAAGACCCTCAAAAAATCTTTTGATGGCATTTTTTGTTCAAAGCTGGCAACCATGCTAGAAAGTATCACCATTTTTTTTTTTTTTTTTTTTTAACGTTGTAGCCTATAGCGCCTGTAGGCATATGGAGAATCTTGATGTTGGTCGATCTCGCCCGATGGTGGCGCAGGCTGGATTTTTATAGTGACACCTGTGGTCTCAGGTGAAGATTCCATTTTCTGTGATGTTGAGATCTTCAGTTCAGTCAGTCAGTCACTATGGTATAAAGGTTTAGAAACACCCGGTTGCCAAAATGGCATTTGACCTTTAAGGTCAAATTTGGAGGTCAAAGGTCGAAAAGGTCAATTTTTTTATTTGCCCTCTATTATTGTGTACTTCCAAGTAATGTAAGGTTTGGCAAGAAACATTGAGGATTTAATGATTTACAAGGGTTTTAAGTTACAAAATAATAGATAATTGTGAAGGAAATTAGGATTCAAATGCTCTTTACTCCATTATAAATCGAAATACACACACAGTTAAGTTCCTTTAACGTCACTTCTTCCTGAAAATAAACCTTCATCAAGAAGGCACTACGATTGTTGAATATAATTTTCCCTATGACCTAATACCTTTGGCAAATAATATTTATCCAGACCATGTCCACTGTCTGCGATGTTAAGGCATCCGTCTGCATCACAACCGCATGATTCAACATCAACATCGATTCAACCGCATGATTCATTCCGTCAATTAATATTGCATGCCGAGGCGGCCTATATGGATGGATACGAACGGATCATAGTCTCGTGCAGGGACACCGACGTATTGGTACTGCTCACACACTTTGCGGGACAATTAAGTGGAGAGCTCTGGATGAGAACTGGCACAAGGCAGGAACGGCGCTATGTGGCTGTGCACGACATACAGTTGACACCGACCATGCAGCGTAACATCCTGGTGTACCATGCGGTTACAGGATGTGACACAGTCAGTCAACCAAGTGGACACGGGAAAAAGACGACATGGAAGGTATTCCAGCAACATGGAGCATTGCTTGATGACCTCGTACGTGGCACGCTGTCAGAATCCACCATACGGAGTGTGGAAGAGTTCTTCTGCCGCATTTACTCACCAGCTTCGGACGAAACTAACATCAACGATGTGTGATACAACATGTTTCAAAAGGGCACCAAAGACCAAGAAAAGCTTCCGCCAAGTCGAAAATGTCTTGAACAACATATCAAACGCGCACACCACCAGGCTCAGGTGTGGTTCCAGGCAGATGTACCAATCCCTGAAATCGAGTCGCCCATTGGAAGTGGATGGTACGAGGATGCTACGAGGAGACTACACCCACACGTCAGTGTGGACGATCCACTGCCAAACGAATTCACAGACATAGTCTGCTGCAAGTGCAAAAGTTGTGAAACTTCTAGATGCTCTTGTAGGGCCAAGAACTTGAAGTGCATAGCTGCATGTACCTGTACTAACGGAGTGTGTCACAACCCATACAGTGTGGCAATTGAAACGGACTCTGAGTGACTTAAACACGACATTCTTTCATTTCATTTAATGTACATGTAAACTTGCATATATGCAATGATGCGCCTTTTTCGTCCATCGTTCACTGTTGCGTTACTTAAATTTTCACTAGATGTATGTTATGTTTGTAGCAAGTAATTAAATCTACTCATTATTATAGCATAAACCAATATTTTTACAATATGGCTTGTTATTCTGCTGATTTTGACACCAAATATAAGTTTGTACCTGCATTATTGGTCATTCTATTGACATTTTTGTATTTTCGAGAAAATCAGATATTTCGCGATTGGCCCCTTTTCATATAATATTCCTAGTCTATACTCATTATTATAGCATAAAGCAATATTTTTACAATATGGCTTCTTTTGCTGCTCATTTTGACACCAAAATAAAGTTTGTAACTGCATTATTGGTCATTTTATTGACATTTTTGTATTTTCGAGAAAATCAGATATATCGCGATTGACCTCTTTCACAAAATAACCCACTGTGAGGTCCCAAATCAAAATATCAAGTGTCATCCAGGCTAATATTGCTCAGGAGGTGTCATAGTTCAATCCTAGCATGGATGACAGCTTGTAACAAACCGTTACCCCTCATGTAAAATTTTGAGATTATATTCCTAGTCTAATAGTGGCAGTCTGCCCTTGTCACCAACACAATTTTCCACTTCCCCTTATCTTTGTTTGCTCAGCGATTATCAGTTGTTGTTCAAACCTCTCTCTCTCTCTCTCTCTCTCTCTCTCTCTCTCTCTCTCCTCTCTCTCTCTCTCTCTCTCTCTCCAGTGGCATAGCTGCGGGGGGGTGGGGGGGCACAGGGGAACACGTGCCCCCCCCGGTGCCTCCCCCACTAGCCATGGCTGCCGTATATTCTGTATAATGCTCTAACACTCACCACTCATTTGATCTTAGAATATACCCTTATACCTTTCTATGTAACATCAGAGTGGCCCCTGAGTTCCGCTTCCCTAGTGCCTCCGCCTTACTCAGCTGTGCCATCCCTGGTGCCCCCCCCCCCCATTCATAGATACTTAGCTACGTCACTACCTCTCTCTCTCTCTCTCTCTCTCTCTACGTCATTCTCACCACTACCCTTGTGCACTGCCTGTCGAATAAACACTGACTATTTTCATTGCTAATTAAAATACAAAAACCCTTTTATAAGATTATGACAAGGTATCAAATGTCTCATGGTTTACAGAAACGTGACAAAGGTACGAAATAAATTTGTAGAGAAGTTTCAAGATTACTTTGAAATCAGCGATCATCTCATTGATTAATTTTCATGAATCATGATGATGGCAAGTCTCATGGCAACACAATGAGACGTAAGCCAATGATCGTCCGCCTCGCAAAGCTATGAAGCCGAGCCCTTGCGACGGACCAATGAAAATCCGTGGGAGGCTAGGAACGCAGTGCGCATGTGTCCACAAATACATGCTGGCTGATAAGTAGTACACGCAGTGGACTCTCAGCTCGCATGGTAGTTGTTTGACGCTGAGTCAGCTGAAACGAAAGTGCTTCACCATGATGAAGAAAGAAAAACTTACTAAGCAAGAAACACTAACGCTGAGGACAAAGCACATAGGGTAAAGTATTGATTATAAGCCAGTCACAATTATGCAAGCGACCTGCCAAGTGCTAACAGGCTGGCCCGGGGGTTATTTAAGCTGTTTTCTGAGGCGGAGATAATGTGAGGTGCAGTATCATTTACAAAATATATGTGAATGTGATATGTTGGCAGATATCCACGCATGTGAAGCTACTCGCTTTTTTGTGTTAAGTAAAGAATCTCTATGCTCATTCGGTTTGAGACATCTGTGATTTCGCAAGTCGTACGTTAACAGTCACCGCCTTGAATTCCTTTAGACACCAGTCCCTGCTCCTCCCCTCCCCTAATAATTCACCGGGATATCTTTATCATAGACAAGTCCCTGCTTTTTGTTCTATTTTTCATCCTTCAATATCATAATATATGCATAAGCAAGTTAAAGCATAGTATGCAATACATGAATACACCTCATTTATGGAAATTCATGAACTTACAATTGTTGATAACTTCTGAGGTGTATGAACTGTGTATGTGTTCTATTGGTCCCGTGGCATCATAGATTCATGAAAGGTGAGCGCAATTTTGGCGCCGTATTAAATAAATGCATAAGTATGAATGTTCGAGTGTTTTTCATCGTCCTAGCCTTGATCGCGCGTTGGTCTTGCGATCGCCAGTTATTATCCTTCCGGTAGGGAGCTTAGAGCTTAGATGAAATACATTCACTTGCAATATGGCCGAGACGGCCATATTGCATAAATGAAACCTAATCACGAAAACGAACGTGATCGGGGCAATAGTTCGGGAGAGTGTTAATGGTATTGTAGGTCATGTCGTAGCACCCGAAGTCGCCTGTGAGCTAGGGAGTATTGTGAAGTGTAGTACAAACCTGTGCGATAAATACATTTATAATATTATTTTTTTTAAAGAAAGAAATTATTCACCTCTGCCACTCCCAATATAAGTTCTTGTTTTATATAACTTCAAAATAAACGACTATTTGCATTGATAAAGCTATTTTCAATAGAGGGAAGTGGTAAGAAAAAATTGCACGAGGTCTGAGGTTGGCTATGCGGGTAACCATAACAACGCCAAGATGGAACACGACAAGGCGCCACCCTTATCAGCTGCTTAGCGTTTTCAGCTT
>JACEEZ010024413.1:185000-192500 GCA_016584305.1 Chionoecetes opilio | reverse complement strand
CCGTCTCCAGTCTTTCGCTTCTGTGTTCAGAGCTCGGATGGCTTTCAACATGGTTGCGAAGAATATTTCAACTTCTCCGTTAGCTTGAGGGTGATAAGGTGTAACCTTCCGGTGTCGCATTCCCCATTCATCGCAAAATCGGCTGAATTCTTTGGCTCTGAACTGCGGTCCGTTGTCTGATACAATAACTGCGGGAACGCCATGTGTGCAAAGACATCTCTCTAGAATGGAGGTAACAGTGTTCGTATCGGTGGATTTGACTATGAAAGCTTCGGGCCATCTGAAGCCTGCATCGACTATTCCAATTACGTAGTCTCCACTCGGGAATGGTCAACAGATATCAATGTGGATAACTTCCCAAGGCCCCTTCATCATTGCCATGTGCACAGGATTAGCTTGCTTCCTTGGGTCCAGACTAGCACATGGTATGCAGCGTTTTACGGTTTCTTCCACATCTTTGTCCATGTTGGGCCACCACACCTTGGCCCGGAGGAGTGCTTTTGTTTTTACCATTCCCATGTGCGTCTCGTGCGCCAGTTGCAACGTGCGCTGTTGTAAGTTTTTGGGGATGACAATTCTGGATCCGCGCACTATCACACCACGTTTTGTTGCCAGTTCGCTCCTTACATGTTTGAACGGTTCCGTCACCTTGTTGGTCCAATCATTCGTTTGGATCGCTTCCTCTATCGCCCTAAGGGCCGGATCTTGTTTTGATTCTTCCACTATTTCTGATAGAGGCAGGGCTTTTGGAACGCTGTTGGCCACAATGTGGTTAATAAATCCTTCCGCTAGCTTTTCTTCAGCTGAAACCTTCCCGCGATACTTCAGAGGTTGTCTTGACAGTATGTCAGCGGGATTTTCACTTCCTTTGATGTGCTGTACGGTGTAATCATACTGTTGCATGTGTAGGATCCATCGTAGTACGCGTGCGGACGGCTTGCCCTTCGGATTGAAAATTGTTGTCAGTGCTTGATGGTCGGTCATGATGACAAATTCTTTCCCATACAGATAAAGGTGGAACTTTTCATATGCCCATACTATGGCTAGCGCTTCCTTTTCCAATTGGCAATACCGGCGCTCCACATTCGTCAGGGTCCTGGAGGCGTAACTGACGGGCTTGAGTGCGCCTTGATGGCTTTGGCAGAGGATAGCCCCCAGTCCCACAGGACTAGCGTCCACAATGAGCGACGTTTGCAGTTGTGGGTCGAAGTGTGTGAGTGCTTCGCTATGTATGACTGCATCTTTCAGCTGTTTGAAACACTCCTCCTCCTCCTCTGTCCATCTCCACTTGGTGTTCGCTCTAGTCAAGTTCTTCAGAGGTTCGCTGAGTGTTGCGAGTCGCGGAATGAATCGGGTTAGGTAATTGATCAGACCCAGGAAGCTGCGGACTTCCTGGACCGTCTCTGGACGTACAAAGTTTCTGACTGTCTCGCTTTTTGAGTCTGTAGGTTTGATGCCCTTATCGGACACCATGAAGCCATGGAATTCAACTCCATCCATGTGGAACACGCTCTTTTGTTGAGCTATGGTCAGGTTGTTGTTTTTCAATGTCTGTAGTACAGTTTCTAGGGCTTTGTCATGTTCTTCGGTGTCCTTACCCCAGATGAGGATGTCGTCCGCACCGTTCCGGCAGTTCGGACATTTCTGGATGATCTGTTGTAGTAGACGTTGCCCTTCCTCTGCTGCTGAAGTTATGCCCATGACCAACACTTTGTATCTGTAGATACCAAAGACGCATGAGAATGCTGTGATGTCTCTTGATTCAGGGGTCAACTCTATTGGGTGGTAGTATGAGTTGAGATCCACCTTGAAAAACCTTTTTGCCCCCTTCACCTCACTGAGTAGTTGTTCCACTGTTGGTATCGGATGGTGTGTGAGTTTCACTGCTTTGTTTGCAATCCGGAGGTTGGCACATATTCTGATGTCTCCATTTGGTTTTGGTGCTGTCACCAATGGAGAGACGCACGGTGTCGGGCCCTCCACCCTTTCGATGATGTCCTTGTCCAGCATGTCCTGGATTTTCTGTTCGACTGCTTTTCGTAGGTGGAATGGCACTCGGCAGGGTGGTTGTGCCCAGGCTTGGAGTAATTGTAATTGTAATTTAATTGAAAAGTAATTAATTACACATTTTTGAAGTAATTGTAATTGTATATTCTAATTTACAAGTAATTGTAATTGTAATTGAGCTTTAAAATCATAAAGTAATTGTATTTGTAATTGTAATTGACTGTTTAGAAGCACAACAATTACAATTACATCATACAAAATTACAAATATTACGTTGATATACTGAAATGAGAGAGAGAGAGAGAGAGAGAGAGAGAGAGAGAGAGAGAGAGAGAGAGAGAGAGAGAGAGAGAGAGAGAGAGAGAGAGAGAGAGAGAGAGAAGATATGAGATACTTTGATCCTATCTAGACACTTTGCAAGTATCAACTACAAGGTTATTGACTATACAAAGCGCCACCACGCCAGGACGAACTTGGTGGACTCGAACCGCTGACCGAATGCAGGGACTCTGCACCCATGTCCACGACTCTACCAACCGCGCCACCCTGGCGGGTAGAGAGAGAGAGAGAGAGAGAGAGAGAGAGAGAGAGAGAGAGAGAGAGAGAGAGAGGCTGTAACATCTCTTAGCACCATATGAAAAACCTTTTCCATGAGCATTGGCGCACGAGCCAGGGGCACAAAAATGTTCGGGCAGAGTAGTCACAATAGAAGGGCTATTCAACTGGCGGCCCGTGAGCCAAATCCGGCCCTTTTGACTGGTTTTTTATTGGCCTTTTGACAGACTCGGAAGAATTTAAATATATTAATGAATTTTGTTAATTTATCTAAATATTTACCAAATTTTACTATTAATTTTCCTTAAAAAGGACAGCCTAAACTGTCCCTTTCTGTCAGGAACGGTACGTGTCCAGTGACTGTCCACTGTCCAGTACACCGGTATACTATGCGTCGCAGTAACAGACGGTCCCCACGCCTTGCTCGCCAGTTTGATCCTGAGTTATTATATATTATGTACTAGCCGAAAAGCCGCCCTCCGGGCGGACTTTTTGGCTAGCTCCTGCGGAGGGCTATTGGTGGGCCTTCGGCCCACCACCTGTGTTTGGTGGGCCTTCGGCCCACCAAACACAGACTCTCCAGATAGCCCCTTCTTACTTTCCTGAAATCATGGATGTAGAAATGTATGTATTAACGCCTTACCCATCACCCCCCACCCATTCACTCACCCATTACCCATCACCCCCCACCCATTCACTCACCCATTACCCATCACCACACACCCATTCACTCACCCATTACCCATCACCCCCCACCTATTCCCTCACCCATCACCCATCACCCCCAACCCATCACCCCCCACCCATTCACTCACCCATCACCCCACACCCATTACCCATCACCCCACCCATTCACTCACCCATTACCCATCACCCCACCCATTCACTCACCCATTACCCATCACCCTACATCAAGGTTTCCTCAATTCTCGCAACCCACATTTTTTTTCTTCACAATTCTCGCTAATAGGCTACTAAAATTTTTAAAAAAAGAAAAAGGTGATCGGATCATCCCATAAGTGGGCTTAAAATGTGCCCCTGGTCGACCTGGTTCTAAAACTGTGTCATATGATGGGATTGCGTCACTGGGGGCGGAACCTATCGCGGACACACACACACACACACACACACACACACACACACACACACACACACACACACACACACACACACACACACACACACACACACACTTTCGCTTATATTATTATAGATATATAGATATTTTTTTTTTTAATCAGCAATTAGTTAAGTTTATACTATGAAAAATGTAATTGAAATATGTAATTGAACACTAGCTTTGCTGTAATTGTAATTGTAATTGTTATTTGGAAATATTCAAATTGAGTAATTGTAATTGTAATTGTAATTAACATTTTTTCCATTCCTTGTAATTGTAATTGTAATTGAGTAGTTGGATAAGTCATCCTAATTGTAATTGTAATTGACCCAAACCAATGTAATTACTCCAAGCCTGGAACTTGTGCCACAGGTTGGATGCTGTCGTCGATCTTGAGTTTGAGTTGGAAGTTTTTCATTCTTCCTAGACCATCGAGGGCTGGTAGATTGCGATCCAGTATTTCCTTTGTTGACGGTGGGATTCCATTGACACTCACAGTCTTCGCCTGTTGGACTGTCAGGAAGCCCAGTTCTGTACTGGCCCGCTTACCCAAGATGTTACCTCCTTGACGTGCTTTTGTAACCAACATTTTGTGTGCAATCCTTGTTGATCCATTAGTCAATGGTGCAAACAATTCCCATTTCAGTGGTATGGGGATGTCTCCATAAGCTTTTGGTTCCATCTTCGTCTGTTTGAGTACAATGTTCGGACGTAGCTTGGTGACCTGGTCGAAAGTGTCGCCATCAAGAAGGTTGACATTTGCTCCTGAATCGATCAGCATTTTAATTGGGATGTCGTCTATAAGGACTTGTTCTTCCAAGGAAGCGTCGAATTTCACCCTGAAAGCATAGGAGTCGCTGTCTGTGTTGCTTGAGTGTTTTGACGACACGTGTTGTACATGATCATCGTCGTCGGATGAGCTATCTTCTATCAAGAAGTTGACCTTTTCCTTCCGACTGTAACGTTTCTTCATACAGGTTGTTGCGAAATGGTTCATGACTCCACAGTGGTTACATTTTCTCCCATATGCAGGGCATTTTTTCTGACCGTGTATGTGATCCGAGCCACTACATCCGAAACATTTCATTGCTTGTTTGCGTGCCGTGTCATCTTCTTGTTGCCTCCTATTTTTCTCCCAGGTGTTTCTTTGTTGTTGCTTGTATTTCGTAGTGACCTTGTGGACATTGGTGCCTTCTTCCTCGTGTTTTTCCATCTGACTTGCTTGAGCCTCCGTTGATTCATATGTATAAGCTAATTGAAGGGCTTTCTGCACTGTAATTTCCGATTCTTTCAGGTATGCTCGTCTCATTTTGTTGGAAGTACATTTCTCCGTCAGCTGGTCGATGATGGCTTTGTCGAGGTTATACTGGACGAAGTTGCATTTAGCACCTTGCGTACGTAGGCGAGCTACATAAATGTATGTTGCTTCGCCAGGTTCTTGTGCAAGCATCCTGAATTTGTGTCGTTCGAATACCTCGTTGGTTTTCTCAATGAAGTAAGCATTTAGTGCCACTTTGGTTGTTTTGTATGTCGGCTCTGTTTGGCCTGTTGGGATCTCCGGTGTCAAAGTCTTGATGACCTCTTTCAGTTTCTTTCCCCCATAGAACCGGAGGAGTGCTAAGCGTTTAGCATCTTCGGTTATACTAAAAGCCAGAAACGCATCCTCAGCATGTTCAATCCAATCAGTCCATGCCTGTTCTTGGTTCGTGTCATCAAACTCGAGCGGTTGTAATGTGGGAATTGCATGTGCCATCTTGCACACACACAGAAGAAGTTGGTACTCGTCGAAGTTGTTTTAAGTTGTTCTAGTAGATCCTCGTCGCCACTTTACTGTTCCTTCCTGGGGTTTTGGATACACTTCTTAATTCTTAAGTTTATTCCTTACAATAAAGGCACCACTATCTGAAACACAAAGAACTGAAATAAATACCACCACTATACATTAATTGTGTGCTGTAATCCTTATACTATAAACTACTAACACTCAAGACAGCACAAACGTGTATCCAAAGACGAGGCATGGCAGTGGCGTTATGATGTTGCTCATAGCTGAGTGGCTGAGCGACTACAATGACGTCACAGTCTCGCCAGCGAATCACAGTTGTATTCTCAAACGTGTCAGCCAATCACAAGGCAGCAGCGGCCCGCATTATCAAACTTGTTTACATCTATCTCCAATCTCCTGACTACGCATAAACTTTCAACCTCGTCGTCCTTCTCAAAAAGTAAGTTATTCCATTATTCCTTCATTCCACAATTCCCTGTGCCACCTCCGTCGCTTATAATCTCCAACACTTTTTTCCACCTCTACATACGCGCGGATGTGTTGTACTTCTTTGTATTCTCTAGCTATTCCATCATTCCTTCATTCCATGTGTCACCTCCGTCACTTCAACAATTGCCTTCACATGCGCGCCGATGTGTTGTACTTCTTTCTATTCTCTATCTATTCCATCATTCCTTCATTCCATGTGTCACCTCCGTCGCTTCAACACTTGTTTCCACCTCCACATACGCGCCGGTGTCTTGTACTTCTTTGTATTCTCTAGCTATTCCATTATTCCTTCATATTAGGCTGAGATGCCCACCACATACGTGGAGGTGCTATTTGCCAGAGTCATGCGTGGTGCTGGCTGGCATCGCCACCCGGAACGAAATGCCGCACTCACCACTCATGGCACATCACCACATAACAGAAACACCACAAGCGCCTGGGTTTGTTCTATGGCCTACTTTCGTTTGTATACTTTCGTCTGTATACTGGCCCTGTTCAGTTCTTGAGTCAGAAAACATCAAATATACTCAATTTATGAGGATTTATATGATGATTGCTACCTTAACACCATCTTAGAGGCAGTTGCTTGCTGGGCAACAACTCTGACGTCATCAATCTTGTCCTTGGATCCCGAAACAGCTGATGACAGTTGTTAAGCTAGCAACATAGGTGTTAAACGTCATTGGATGTCCCCCCTGGTAGGAAGTCAAAGAGAAGTTGCTTTAGGGGGGTTGCTGCTAACAACAGGCCTCTGTCTCTGCAACCCGGTCAAAACTGCCACTCAAAAACTAGGCTTGGCAGTGGCGTTATGTGGTTACTTTCAAGGAAAGGTTACACTCATAAATCTTTACCATAGCTCGTAAATTATCACCTACATATATATCTAACCGCTGTAACTTAATTTTCATACCATAATATGTACTGGCCGTCTGTCTGCTTTATGTTCTGGTCGTTTGTCTGCCCTACTCTTGCCGGACCCATGAGTGGTGCTGTCTCGCATCGCCAGCTGGGTGAGAGTCAGGCTGCCGCACTCACCACTCATGGTACTTACCACATAGTAAAAACACCACAAGCGCCTGGGTTTGTTTTATGGCCTAATTTCGTTTGTATACTAGCCCTATTCAATTGTTGAGTAAGAAAACATCAAATACTCAATTCACGAAGATTTTTATGATGATTGTTATCGTAACAGCACCTTCGAGGCAGATGTTAGCTGGGCATCGCTGAAACGTCATCATTCTCCGTTTTGACTACCAAAACTTATGGTGGACGTTGTTAAGCTATCACCCTAGGTTGTACACCGCATTGCCTTCCACCCCAGGGCCTATGCCATCCGAGCTGTAATGCCTACAGGTGCTATAGACTGAAACAAGTGCTTGTGGGCCCTTCGGACCTTGTATTGATGTTTGTGGTGGTAGTATAATATATTAGACAACAACGTGATTGCAAACTCCAATCGTGTTGTTGCTGTCGTTGGTGACTGGTCAAAGTGCCTCGGGGTAGACCACGTTCCGTGTAATTCCACGGGGCGCCAACACTTCAA